>OMKK01027016.1:4483-17112 GCA_900302305.1 Polymixia japonica
ATACACACGTACAAACTTTGGGTAGGGACTTAAAATGGGTCGTAGGTCTGTTTTGTTTGGGTCTTCACGTGGTGTGTGGGCGCCAGTGTTTTTGGCTGGACCGCAACAGCGGGGCCAGCCCAATGAACGCGAATGTATGTCCGTCCGTCACTGACTCACTGACTGACTCACTGACTGAGTGATGAAGTTACACCATTGGTCGGCCGAGTGTTGGAGTTTCCCCATTGGCCGATGTATCCGTTTCAAATTAAAAGCCCTCTAGCGACAAGGGTTTTGGCCACAATTTCGCACATTGACCACACACAGCCATATACTAGGTTTTGACCTAGTCTTGTTTAATGAGCAAACTGACTCAAATGTGTTCTGTGTTAAAATGCATGAAAATCTGGCATTGTGAGTGTAATTCTATGTTCTATGGTCTTTTTCAAAGGAATGAGCAGTACTATGAGGCCATCCTGTCAATATGGAACCAGCTCTACATCAACATTAAGAGTCTCATCTCCTGGCAATACTGTCTCCTGGATATCAAACGCATCAACTCCCTCACCATGGCCACGGTAAGGCTTGTGCAGTGCATAATATTTTCATGCCTGCTACATGTTTCTAGCTTAGTTTCCATTTTTGGAAACAAATAGCTCATAATTATCTACAAAACTAACTAACTCATCATTTTTGGTGTGTCTGTGTGTGTGTGTGTGTGTGTCTGTGCACGTGTCTGTGTTCAGCTGTCCTCCATGCGTTCTGAGGAGTACCGCAGCATCATCAAGAGTCTGGAGGCTCACTACGAGGATTTCAAACTCACTTCCCACGGCTCGCAGATATTTGCTGATGAGGACAAGAGAAGCATTGAGAACCAGTACACCGGAGCCCAGACCCACTATGACCAACTGGTGGTGCAGCTGCCTGCTTACAGTCAGTACAGCTAAAATGTCCAGCGCCAGTAATATCAATTTTAGAAATACATTTTCCTTGTGTCTTTGCAGGCTATTTTAATAATAAATGTACAGTGTTTTACTACACATGTACCTGTACCTACTAGCTTACAGAACCGTATAAAGCCTATGTTTCTATACAACCCTTTTACAATGCTAACCTTTTACAATGCTAACCTACTCCGGTGTCAAACATGATTTGAGAAGATGTCTGAATATAGCGCCAGAGAATTAGACATGCTTTCTAACTATCCTTCCCGTTAAGATAACACGCATCTTCTGCCCTCCTCCAGAGGCACAGCAACAAATAGAAGTGCAACAGGTCGAGCAGCCAGCCCAACAGCATCAGCTGATTATCATCCAGCAGCAGCAGCACCAGCAGCAGCAGCACCAGCAGCAGCAGCATCAGCAGCACCTTCAGCAGCAGCACCAGCAGCAGCAGCAGCATCAGCAGCACGTTCAGCAGCAGCACCTGCAGCAACAAGCCACCGAAGTGAAAAAAGTAGAGGTTAAGAAAACAGAGGTGAAGAGAGAGGTGGTGAACAAAGAGCACGTGATCAAGAAGGACGTGACAAAAGTGACCAAGGCAGAGCCGGTGGTGAGGAGGAAGATAATACTGTCCTCCTCTTCGTCATCCTCCTCCTCCTCTTCCTCTCACAGCCTGGTTGAGCTGCACGCGCTCAGGATGAGGCTGGAGGCGGCCGAGGGAGGGTTGACTCAGCACATTCACATCTGTCTGGGAGAGGACGGAGTGCACGACTGTGGCCTCAGGATCTCACAGCTGGAGGTGGATGCCCACACACACACACACACACACACACACACACACAAACTGATTAGCATGAATGAAAACGTCCAATTTCACATATTGCCGTCTTGTGTTCATTGAAGTAACATTATGTGCATGTGTCTTGTCCACAGATCGTACAGCATGACATTAACTCTATCCGTGAGGAGTACTTGCGTCTCAAGGAGCGTATTTTGAAGGAGCTGGAGGGCATGACGGATTCTGACAAAGCCCAGTTCCTACGCAGTGAGATCAGTGTCATCAACCAAAAACTGGCCAGTCTGGAGAGCAGCTCCTCAGCCTACCTCCAGCGGTAGGCCTAGAAATGCACACACACACACACACACGCAAGCAAACAGGAAGCTATTTTGACAAATAGGCGTAGCTATCACATATCGTTTAGAAATGAGCTATTGCTGTTCACCTAATCCAATTAAGTATTTCTCCCTTTCTCTTCCTCTCTGTTTGCCTCTCCTTCCCTCCATCAGGCTGCAGGCTCTAAGGGATCTTCTGGAGAGTGTGGCACGGGCGGAGGACATCGTGAAAGTTCACGAGGCCAGACTGACAGAGAAGGAGACCACTTCCCTGCAGCCCAGCGAAGTGGAGGACTACATGTACACTCTCAAGGTAATGCCTTACTACACATTGCAAAAATCACTGCAACTTTGCAGCAATGAATTAGACTAGGTGTTTTAAATTGGCTTATTACTGTCATTACACATGCAAAAAACAACAGCAGGTGTAAAAGTACCAGCTTTCTAGCACCGTTTTGTAGTCCACTGTACTTTGGCATTTATACACGTCTATTGCATTCAACTGCATACCTGGTGTGCTGCAGCTGAGAGAATTCCAGGGCCTGTGACCGGTTCAGTAATGCCCTCCATCAGTTTGTATTATGAAAAGCTGTCTGGATATCAAATCCTCTGTGAAAAGAGTTCATGTAATAGCTTTAATAAACGTGCTCAGGCCAGGCCAGGCCAGGGAGTTCTGTTCTGTTCCGCTATTCATATCTCATGATACTCCTTCCCCAAAGAAATATTTAAGAGATGTGCTTCCATATACCGCTTGGTGTTCCTGGCACTCCACTTCTGACTGGTATCTTGCATGTTGGTCGGTGTGTAGAACATGAAGACGGAGATGGATCAGAAGCGGGATGTTCTCGCCTCCATGGATGTGGAGCTGGACAAGGCGAGCCTTTGGGACGGCCAGGTTTCTGGGTCCTTCCACAAGTGTGACATGATCCTGTCTAAATACAATGAGCAGGTTGGCTTGCTGTCAGACCGCTGGAGACGCATCCAGAATCAGATTAACTGCAGGTATGTCATAAAAACACACACACGCACACACACACACACACATGCACGGAAACAAATGGATAACCATGCATTAACACACATGAATGAAAACCAAATTCAAATTTCACACCCCGATCTTGTGTGCGTTGCAATAACATGTCCATGTACTTTCTTTTTTTCAATGGACAACGTAGCTTTACGTTGGTTCTGTCTGTGACACGTGGACACATATCTCACCTACCTGCCTGCCTTTATTTCTCTTACTCAGACTCCAGGACCTTGAGTTATATCTGCCTCAGCTGCAGCACTACCAGCGAACCAGCACCTCTCTCAGTGACTGGATTAGTGCCACACGGAAAAGAGAGGATGCTCTGCAGACTACCAAGATAGAAGACGTGCAAACTCTGAACGACCATATCAACCTTCAGAAGGTCTGTCTGTTCACTGCTTCATTACTGTTATTTAAAGGCCCATGTGATTGATTTTGACATTTCTTTACCTGATACGTGTATCCTGGTGCTGCGCAATGGCTTCCCACAGTGAATCAAATCCGGAAATATGCATTTAAGTCATTTACGAGTATTCTGGGTGGAAAATTACATTTTCTAAGCAGAGCCAAAAACGGTTTCCCGCGTGACGTGACGTGGTTCACCTAGACAGACGGCTGAAAAGTTATCGCCCAGACGTTCATGTCCACGTGTGTCTGTTTACCTCTGAAAACCGACTGACATCTCTGCGTTATTGCCTTCTCAGGCGCTGAATTCAGAGATCAAGGGGAAGAGGGAGACCGTGGAGAGCGTCCTGAGAGACACTGAGACCTGTGTGAACTCTATCAAGGTAAGGACGTCTGAAAGGCCGCTTCGTATGAAGAAACGTATAATCCCTTCATGTCCCTGCTCTTACTACTGTTCATTGTGTTTACAGGACTACGAGTCGGACCTCGCCTCATACAGCTCTGGTTTAGAGACTCTGCTTAACATCCCGATCAAGAGGACCATGCTGAAGTCTCCTTCTATGGATCTTACTCAGGAGGTAACAGCACAACTCAGCAGGGTTATTAAAGGTTTGCAGACCACAAACGGGAATATTAAGTCCCTCACCCTGGGAGTCAGTCTCATTAAATCACTGAAATAAATATTGGCTTGTGTAAACTCACCAATATCACCAACCATTTTTTAAATTACCTTTTTCTGTCATTTATATAGACAGCTTAGTCCCCTTACAAGTAATGCTTTCTTTTACAACTGAGTATTGGCCTTGACTGCAGCACATTTAGTGCTGACAGAAAATCAATTAAGCATTCCAGGACTAATAGATAATCTCAGAAATGGGGGGAAGACAAAGACATTAGGAAAGAGAGATAGAAAAAGAGACAACCTCTTCCTCAGGGAGAGGAACTGGTGTCATGATCCTTAAACAATCAACTGAATTGATAGATTTGCCTTCCAGAGTCCATCCCAACCGTTACAGAGCTTTTGTTCCAACTAGTTTAGTAAATGTTTTGACATTTTTTAAAATTTTATTTTAAATATATCTATTTATTTACTGTGCTGTTATTGTTAATAAATGATAACGCTCCTGAGCTTGCTGTGTCTCTGTTTCAGGCTACTTCACTGCAGACACGTTACATGGAGTTGCTCACCCTTTCTGGTGACTACTATAAATACCTGGGAGAGATGCTCAAAAACATGGAGGCGCTCAAGGTACTGATATAATCACCGTATACTAGACTCAATCCATGTTCATGAACAACACTGATAAATACAGTAAATCGTGAAATAAATTGCTGCTGTTGTGTTAAAATCTCAGAACTCCATTTTTAACTACATTAATGTAAATGGAAAGCCAACCCGTTTTAAAATGTATTCTTTTTAATTTAATATCACTCTTGGGTACCATAGAGTGATATCATCCACCAAGATTTGAACTGTGATAAAACAGCTTGTTTTATGGCATTTTTATGGCAGTTTTTGTTAGCAAATGTTTATAGCTACTAGCTAGCAGGGCTAGTTTGCTAAAAACATACAGTTTGATGACTTGTAGTAGCAGAGAGGTAGTCCATGATTAGTGTAAATGCTAAAAAAAAACATGTTAATGAGAAACTGCATATTTTAGCTATCTTTCCCTTTAAATCCATGACAGTAAGACCCATGAAACCCATTCAGAACCATTTATCTAATTTCAAAAATACATTGTAATACCCTGAAAGTAAGAATATTTTTCTCAATCTCTTTTTGGAGATTTGGAAATGCTTTTTATTCCAGATCACCGAAATGTACAAATGAAATTTGTAGATTTCAAATATATCAAGTACAGTATACATTCCATATAGTCAGTTCCATATTCATCTGAGTTGTGTCTTCTAGATACGTAACACCAGAATTGATCTGCTCGAAGAGGAGCTTCGTCTACTAAAGGAGGACATCCAAGACTGCAACGCCAAGAACCGTGCTCTGGAGGAGGCCCTTGGCCGCTACCAACTGGAGCTTTCCCAGTCCCAGGATCAGCTGCTGTCAGTGGAGGAGGTGAAGAGAAACACAGTCCTGCAATGCAGCGCCACCCAGGACAGCCTGGACTCCACTCACAGCCAGCTTGCGGACTTAAACGACCAGATAGCGCGTCTGAACTACCTGATTGAGGAAGAAAAAAGAAAGAGGAAGCTGGCAGAGGAGCGTCACACGAAGCAGCAGGAAGAGTACGAGACGGTGCTGAGGAAGAGACAGAAGGAGCTGGAGGATGTCAACTGGAGCAAGAGGGAGGTGGAGAAGAGTGTGGTGGATAAGGAGCGCGAAGTTGGGCAGCTGCGTCGGCAGCTGGGTGAGGAGGTGTCGAGGGTCAAGGAGCTGCACCTAGAGGTGTCAAAGGTAAGGAGCCAATGCATTGCGGAGATCAGTAACCTAAAGGTGAGCTTTGAATCCCAGATCCACGTTAGCCGCACAGACATCCAGCACCTGGCAGCCCAGAGGGAAGAGGAGACAACCCAGCTTCAGTTGCATTGCGACCGCATAGAGGCAGAGAGGAGAAATGTGGAGGAGGAGCTGAGGAGGCTCCGACTGTCTATTAGTCAGACTGAGGAACACAGAAGGAGGGCAGAGGAAGAGGCTCACAGTCAGCGCTCTGTTATCACAGAGGAGGGACGCAGGAGGAGAGAACTGGAGGACCAAGTGGAGGATCTGATTAGGCAAAGAGAGGAGTACAGCAGCCAGCACAGGGAGGAGCTGGCCGAGGTCACTAAAAGCCTGCAGGAGAAGAGTGAGCAGCTGGCCTACATCACACACAACCTGGAGGAGGAGACACGCAGAAGAAGAACCATAGAGGAAGGGCAGACAGTGCTGGATAACACCCTGGCCCAGCTACAGGCCAAACTGGCTAACTCCTCCATGGCTGTGGCCCAGTTGAGGGAGTGTGAGGAGGATCTTGGAGAGATACGCTTGGAGCTGGAGAGGGAAGGAAGTGAGAGGTGCAGAGTTGAACAGAATGTCACTAGGTTACAGGGACGCATCAAGGACCTTCAATCTGTAAGAGATGGGCTGGAGAGCCAGGTGGAGATGCTGAGGACGTCCAATCAAGAGGAAGTGACCAGAAGAAGAAGGGTAGAAAAAGAGCTGGAACAGACGACAATGACCATGAGGGAGTATGCCAGCACCATCGCCACATTATTCCAGAGCCAAGAGAAAGCCAACACTTCAGAAAAGAGAGTTGAAGAGGAGCAGCGTAGGCTGCAAGAGGAGCTAGAGAGGAGCTTGGGACAAAACAAGGCCTCTACAGAGCGTTTGACACAGTTGAGCTCTGACTTAAAGGCCCTACATCAACAACTCCTCCAGGAACAGACACGAGCCAAGGAGGCACACCTCCGCAATGAAAGCCTTTACAAAACTATAGAAGAGAAGAGTAAGGCACTGAATGAGAGCTCTGCTGAGCTTCAGAGGCTAAAGGAGCTGACAGAAACCCTAACCAAACAGAGGCTGAGGCAGGAGGAGGAGTTAAGGACAATACAACATGAGAAAGAGGAGCTCTTGAGATCCAAACAGGAGAGCGATTATCAGCTGGCCTCCCAAATATCTGCCTTGGAACTGCAGCTGCAGAGCAGTGCCCGAAGCAGTTTAGACTACCAGAACCTTGTCTCAGACCTCTCCTCAGAGAGGGAGAAACTTAAGCTGGAGATAGAGCAAATACCAAAGCAGACCATCGAGGTACATGGAGGTTTGACACTTAGTCCTGGACTGCTTTCATCATTCTAAATCAGAGTTGTAGTTTGGAACAATCAGAAATCACTATCTGTGGAGAAAACTTTCGCTTGCATGCTCAAACACCTATAGATGCCCTGTAGATGCCTTCCACTTTTTATGACTCTGATTTGAACACATATGTCATTATATGTGTTGAAATACATTTGCATGTCAATCATTTGCATGCAAATGTGATCTGTGCCTCTTTGCCCGCCAACCTGCCTGAGAAACCCACTATCTCCCTGCCCACACTGTCCAATACTCTACAAATCAGCATGTTTTTTGCTTGTTTTCTTGCTTGTTTTGTCCAGAATGATCAAAAGTGTCAATGTCATCACTGCTTCTGGTCCTCTGGTTTAAACAAACATTACATTTATCATTGTTTAATTGTGTTATTCTATCTTGCATTAGTTAATAATCCTTCAAAGCTACAATCTGCAATTTGTAAGATCAGCCTTGCTTAAATTATGACCACTTAAATAAGTTTCTTAAAAGAAATGCTGAATGTATCATTCTTGCATTCTGAGCCCAATTGATCGAGACTGGTTATATTTGATCTCCCCTAACTGAGCTTTACATTGTGTTACTGTTTTGTCAAATTGCAGATGGTAGACTGTGGCTATGTAATGTAGTGTAGATTGTGTGTTTGTTGATATGTACAGGCATGGGAATGTTACTTTCAAAATTAAAATTAATACCAATTTAGAAATTGTAATAAATATTATATTGTACAGGATAAGAAGCCTTAAGCTGTTATCTAATTACTGTAATTACATGTATTATGTTGTTCCCAACCCTGTACATGTCACTGTATGGTTTTTATTTGCCAAGTGAATTGAATTCAGCAAATTGAAGTAAGTAAATTTAAGTTTAAAATCTAATTTATTATTTAAATTTAAAATCTTAATACCATTTATGATAACTAAATTATTATTTGACTCTAGTGTCAGTTGACATATGCTTGTATACAACAGCGTTTTAATGTGCAGAAACAGTTTATGGTTGTTATTCTTATTTATTATTTTATACAAATCAATTAACTGACTTTTTATTCTTCTCTTTATAGCTGGAGGAGGAACTCAATCGCATCAAGCTATCCCTGGAGTCTGAGCTCCGCCATAAACAACGTCTGCAGGACGAGAATGATAGGTTGAAAAAGGACTTTGTATACTGGAAGGATCAATATGACAGCAAGGGTCACCTGCTTAGACAGTATGAGTCAGAGAAGGAGCATCTGGAGCAGGAGAGAAAGTCCCTGAAAAGTGAGATAGACAGGCTGATGAGGGAGCTTAGGGATGTTGAGGAGACCTACAAGAACAGGCTGTCGGCCCTGCAGAAAGAAATGTCAGACATAACTGTTGTCAGAAAGACCATGGAGACTGAGCTGAAGACATTTAAAGAGCCCCCCACCCTGGACCAGTCTACCTTGATCTTTGATGGTGTTCGCAAGCCAGTCACAGCACAGCAGCTGCTTGACTGTGGTGTCTTGGATAGCCCGACATTTAAACAGCTTGGGAAGGGGCAGAAGACCGTCCCTGAGGTGTCTGTGGACAAAAAAGTCAGTCTAAAAGGGACTGGGCCCATTGCTGGGGTGATAGTTGAAGATCGTAAAGGTAGAGGGTCAATTCCTGGACCCAAAATCAAAATGTCCCTGACAGAAGCCAAGAAAGAGAATCTCCTGCCTCCAGATAGTGCTGACCTGCTACTTGATGCCCAGGCTGCCACAGGTCACATCATCGACCCCAGAACCAATCAGAAGTTGACAGTGGAGGAGGCGTGTGACCAAGGGGTGGTGGATGAGGAGGACTTACATAGGTTGCTAGCAGCAGAAGCAGCTGCTGTGGGTTACCGTGACCCTCACACAGGGAAACCCTTATCAGCAGTTCAGGCTATGAAGAAAGGACTAATTGACAAGAACACAGCACTACGTCTGCTCCAAGCCCAAGAGTCTGTGGGGGGTATTCTAGATCCCATCCTCAGCGTGTTCCTCCCCAAAGATGTGGCCATGGAGCGCAATCTCCTTGATGAGGACATGTACCGTGCTCTTAATCAGAAGCCTGAGCTCTACCTGGACCCAGAAACAGAGCTGGGTGCCAGTTATTTGTCACTTAAGAGAAGATGTAAGACAGAGCCCCGCACAGGCCTTCTGCTTCTACCTATCTCCAAGAAGCTAGACCCCTCCGATCTACTCTTTGATGGTGTCCGCAAGCCAGTCACAGCAAAGCAGTTGCTTGATTGTGGTGTTTTAGACAAGCCAACATTTAACCAGCTAGTGAAAGGAGAAAAATCAATCCCAGAGGTATCTGTGGATGAAAAGGTTAGTCTCAAGGGGACTGGGCCCATTGCTGGAGTGGTAGTTGGACGTCAAGGCAAAATGTCCTTTGCAGAAGCCAAGAAAAAGAATCTCCTGCCACCAGATTGTGCTTACTTGCTATTGGATGCACAGGCTGCCACAGGCCACATAATCGACCCCAGAGCCAATCAGAAATTGACAGTAGAGGAGGCATGTGCCAGAGGAGTGGTGGATAAGGAGGATATAGATATATTGTTAGCAGCAGAAGCTGCTGCTGTTGGCTACCAAGATCCTAGCACAGGCAAGCCTCTCTCCGTGTTTGAGGCCATGAAGAAGGGGCGCATTGACAGAAACACAGCACTACATCTGCTCCAGGCCCAGGAGTCTGTGGGGGGCATTCTAGATCCTGTCCTTAGTGTGTTCCTCCCCAAAGATACAGCAATAAAACGCAACCTTCTCGATGAAGACCTCAATAGAGCTCTAGACCAGAGCCCTGAGTGTTACTTGGACCCAGAAACTGATCTGGGTGCAAGCTATGGGTCTCTGAAGAAAAGATGCAAGACAGAACCTCATACAGGTCTGCTGCTTCTGCCAGTTCCTGAAAAACTAGACCCCTCAAATCTGCTCTTTGATGGTGTCCGCAAGCCAGTCACATCACAACAGTTGCTTGATTGTGGTGTCCTGGACAAGCCAACATTTATCCAGCTAGTGAAAGGGGAAAAATCTGTCCCAGAGGTCTCTGTGGACAAAAAGGTCAGTCTCAAGGGGACCGGGCCAATTGCTGGGGTGGTAGCTGGACGTCAAGGTAAAATATCCTTTACAGAAGCCAAGAAAAAGAATCTCCTGCTACCTGATATTGCTAATTTGTTATTGGATGCCCAGGCTGCCACAGGCCACATAATTGACCCTAGAACAAATCAGAAACTGACAGTAGAGGAGGCATGTGCCAGAGGAGTAGTGGATAAAGAGGATAGAGATATGTTGTTAGCAGCAGAAGCTGCTGCTATTGGCTACCAGGATCCTACCACAGGTAAGCGCCTCTCAGTCTTTGAGGCCATGAAGAAAGGGGTAATTGACAAAAACACAGCGCTACATCTGCTCCAGGCCCAGGAGTCTGTGGGGGGCTTTCTAGATCCTGTCCTTAGTGTGTTCCTCCCCAAGGATACAGCAATAAAACGCAACCTTCTCGATGAAGACCTCCACCGAGTTCTAAGCCAGAGCCCTGAATGTTACTTGGACCCAGAAAATGAGCTGGGTGCAAGCTATGGGTCTCTGATGAAAAGATGTAAAACAGAACCTCATACAGGCCTACTGCTTCTACCTGTTCCTGAGAAACTAGACCCCTCAAATCTGCTCTTTGATGGTGTCCGCAAGCCAGTCACAGCACAGCAGTTGCTTGATTGTGGTGTCCTGGACAAACCAACATTTAACCAGCTATTGAAAGAGGAGAAATATGTCCCAGAGGTGTCTGTGGACAAAAAGGTCAGTCTGAAAGGAACCGGGCCCATTGCTGGGGTGGTAACTGGACGTCAAGGCAAAATGTCCTTTGCAGAAGCCAAGAAAAAGAATCTCCTGCCAGCGGATATTGCTAATTTGTTATTGGATGCCCAGGCTGCCACAGGCCACATTATCGACCCTAGAGCCAATCAGAAGTTGACAGTAGAGGAGGCATGTGCCAGAGGAGTAGTGGATAAGGAGGATTTAGAGAGATTGTCAGTAGCTGAGGCTGCTGCTGTGGGTTACAGAGACCCTTCAACAGATAAGCCCCTGTCAGTAGCCCAGGCAATGAGGAAGGGCTTAATTGACAGAGATACAACACTGCAAATGCTCCAGGCTCAGGAGTCTGTGGGAGGCATTCTAGATCCTGTCCTTAGTGTTTTCCTCCCCATGGATACAGCAATAAAACGCAAACTTCTCGATGAACACCTCCGCCAAGCTCTAAGCCAAAGCCCTGAGTGTTACTTGGATCCAGAAACTGAGCTGGGTGCCAGCTATGGGTCTCTGAAGAAGAGATGCAAGACAGAAACTCATACAGGCCTATTACTTCTGCCTGTTCCCGAGAAGCTAGACCCCTCAAATCTGCTCTTTGATGGTGTCCGCAAGCCAGTCACAGCAGAGCACTTGCATGATTGTGGTGTCCTGGACAAACCAACATTTAACCAGCTTGTGAAAGGGGAGAAATCGGTCCCGGAGGTCTCTGTGGACAAAAATGTCAGTCTGAAAGGAACCGGGCCCATTGCTGGGGTGGTAGCTGGACGTCAAGGCAAAATGTCCTTTGCAGAAGCCAAGAAAAAGAATCTCCTGCCAGCAGATATTGCTAATTTGTTATTGGATGCCCAGGCTGCCACAGGCCACATTATTGACCCTAGAGCCAATCAGAAATTGACAGTAGAGGAGGCATGTGCCAGAGGAGTAGTGGATAAGGAGGATTTAGAGAGATTGTCGGTAGCTGAGGCTGCTGCTGTGGGTTACAGAGACCCTTCAACAAATAAGCCCCTGTCAGTAGCCCAGGCGATGAGGAAGGGCTTAATTGACAGAGATACAACACTGCGAATGCTCCAGGCTCAGGAGTCTGTGGGGGGCATTCTAGATCCTGTCCTTAGTGTTTTCCTCCCCAAGGATACAGCAAAAAAACGCAACCTTCTCGATGATGACCTCTACCGGGCTCTAAGCCAAAGCCCTGGCTGTTACTTGGACCCAGAAACTAAGCTGGCTACCAGCTATGGGTCTCTGAAGAAAAGATGCGAGAAAGACACTCATACAGACCTACTGCTCCTGCCTGTTCCTGACAAACTAGACCCCTCAAATCTGCTCTTTGATGGTGTCCGCAAGCCAGTCACAGCAGAGCAGTTGCATGATTGTGGTGTTCTGGACAAACCAACATTTAACCAGCTAGTGAAAGGGGAGAAATCTGTCCCAGAGGTCTCTGTGGACAAAAAGGTCAGTCTGAAAGGAACCGGGCCCATTGCTGGGGTGGTAGCTGGACGTCAAGGCAAAATGTCCTTTGCAGAAGCCAAGAAAAAGAATCTCCTGCCAGCAGATATTGCTAATTTGTTATTGGATGCCCAGGCTGCCACAGGCCACATTATCGAC
>OMKK01027039.1:2672-13757 GCA_900302305.1 Polymixia japonica
GAACCTGATCCCCACCACCCCCATCGGGGAGGAGCGGACCCTCAAGGCCCTAGGTGGAGGTGTCGGGCCGGGCCAGGGGAAGAGCAGGAAGAGGGTGATCCCTGTGCCCCACACCGATGCCCCCGAGCCTGACCCCGTCTCTGAGGCCTACGGCTACTGCAACACCCCCAACCGCACCGAACAGGCCTGGGAGGGTGAGATCTCAATGTCAACACACACACACACACACACACAAACCCACACATACACCCTTAGGTGCCAATGACACTGGAAGCATTTAAAACCAAAGTCGAACTGTTCCAGAGCATTAGCTGCAAGCATACTGCTAACCTAGCATTTGTTTGAGCTGAAGTTGGACAACATTCCCCATAAAAAGCATGCATTGTGCTCTGCAATGCCTTCAAAGAATCTAATGGAAACTTGAGCGCCACTGCTTCTGCTTTAGTTTGTCTTTAGTGTAATTAACACCATCATGACTACAAAGGCACATATAGACATCAGCACTCACTTTGAAGTCAAAATGTAATGTGGGCCAGACAGATGTGTACAACATCCATTAATGACACACTTTTTTTCCCCTTAGGAGTCTAGGCCTTTTGGATGAGACACTGGTACATTTCTGCCACATGCACTAGATATACCATTAGAGCATATCTAGACTAAACTATAGGGATTTAAAGGGCTGAGATAAGTCTGTCCACTTTATTAGATCAGTTCACCACTAGCCGGCGTTTCAATCCCTTGTACAAGCCAGTACAAGGGTTAGCCAGTGGCTTAAGCAAGTCAAAGGTCAATGCTGCACACCAGCCTCCACAGAGGAGAGGAAAGATGGGAGCATGTCTAACAGATGTGTGAGGAAGGAAGACTTGTAATGACGTCTACAGATTGATGGGGTCATGGTGGGATATGTATAGGCCATTAAGACTGGGGGCAACAGGAGGTCAGTCACAGCACTTGGCTGCCAGAGTTGACCGTGCCCTTTTATAAAGCCTTATTTACTCCCTGATCATGTATGCCCCTTTTTTTTCCAACAACACCCTGCTTCATGCACATTCAGCTGCAGACATTCATACCTGCAGAGTTTTCTACTTTTTTTTCCACTGGAGTAATAAAGGTTTAAGTGCAGATTTGAGTGCTCTAGATTATCAACCTGACAACACTCACCAACTAACCAATAGGCTGGCCCTATAGGCTAAAGCCAGCACAGCACCACTGATCTATACCATTAGAGAATTAATATAAACCAGAACTCCTGCTGTTGGAGTCAACTGATTTGTTGGACAGCATATAAATACTTAATATAGTCATAACATCAGATTTAGTGTGTCAGGACTCGGGGGAGATCATAATCGTGCAGAAGTAATTTCCACTTGATTGCATCATCCATAATACTGCAGTGCTTTTACTGCAGTAGTGTTTTTTTTCCCATAGAAAAGTTTAAGGAAGCCACTATGGTAATATTCTCCACGGCCAGAGATGAGGTGTACAACCCATTGCTAGTTGAAACTTTAGCGTTTGAATAGCAACCTCCATCTGCGTTCATTTCTGGGTTTTTTAAATGGAAACGCCCACTCAGCTGTTAGTAAAGATGCCCCCCCCCTCCCACACACAAGCAGTTCGCTGACAGTGTAAGCATGGAGAGTCATCGGGTCACGTGGGGAAAAGTTTTTAGAAGGGCTTGGGAAAATAGCATTTTGACGCTAAAACATACGTACTTCGACCAAAATTTGAAATTTCGGATTTGAATACATATGGAACACTACTGGGAAGCTACAGAATGATATAAAAACCTCAAAAAAAATATAGAAATAATGGACCTGCCCTTTAAAGGAATCGCACAAAATGGCAGTTACTGTATCACAGTTCTATTAGGCCTACATTTATCAGATAGTCATTCTTGTAATTTAATCACATCATCCGCATTGGTTCAGTTGAATTTTCCATCTGGTGCGCTCATATCGTCTAACCAGTGCCCCTCTGCTTCCTGGTTCCTTCCCTCACTTTCTTTGTGTGATACACACACACATATATACACACACACACACACACACACACAGATGGTAAAAGTTGAGTGGTGTTTGTTTAGTGCTGCAGCTTGGAGGCTTCGTTGGTACGGTTTACCTTTCTTTTTTTCTTTCTTCCTTTCTTTTTGAACTTTAAATAAACAATTGTTCTAAGGTGTGGTATGCGTAGGCTTTCTGGAGCTTCAGGGTAAAACTCTTGCCCTCAATTGAATTTTGCTGAATTTTGTGCTTTTTCTCTCTCCAAGTCAAGAACTTCACATTATTGTTATTCATAGTAGCCAGCCCTGGGATGCAAAGGTGAGCAATGTTTGGGGCTGGTTATTCAACAGGATAGAAATACAGTCCTGAAAACTCTTATTTCAAAATATCTGTCACAAATAAGTTTGGTAAATACAATTAGTCTCGGTTAAAAATTAGGATTAGCCTATGATTTGCCTTATTAAGGATAACGGAGGAAGTTGAATGATTCAATTCATACCCGATCCTTACACAGTAGGCTATTACACTGTATATTACACTATACACATGATACACAGTACATTTCCATGTTCTTTAGATATTCATCCACTATGTTAAAGGTATAATGAGTAGGATTTTCCTAAAAAACAATGTATAGACTCATACAAAAATAATCATTCTCAATCGTCATTTATGACGCAGTAGAGGTGTGTGTGGCATTAACCCTCTGGCTTGCCTGACGATTTCACCAACATGACTTACCCTTGGGGTCAATTTGACCCCAGCAATTTAAACATCCAGAAAATTATCATAATCAAAGTTGTTACTCAAGTTTACATATCAGGTACTCTATGTGCATTTGTTGACTACCTATATAGTATTTTAAATTCAACACAGCACCCCAAACACCTTCTTAAACATCCAGAATACCTATTGGGGACACTTGGGGACAGATCTGGCAGATGCCACCTTTCTTGCCTGCAGTTTCAACCACTGGAGGAGTTGGGGTGTTTGTGTGTGTGGTTAACTACATATTTCAGAGATACACCTTTAAATATTATAGTGACCTTAATGTCAACCTAAACAACCAAAAAAAATGTGTGTAAAACAATTTATAGTTATTATGTGTTTTATACAGTTAAAACAGCCTGGGGTCAAATTGACCCCAAAGGTACACTGATGTTACTATGAAAATTATGATATGTGTACGGGCCAATGAAAAAAATAATCATGTCAATTTTAGGTTTTCCCAGTTGTTCCCATAAAATTAGGAAAAGTCATTAAATGTGAAGCAAAAAAAATGATGTCAACCATAGAGACATCATTTTAATACATTGAATGGGGTCAAATTGACCCCAAGGATAACCGGAGGGTTAAGTTATTAAAGAGTCACAAATAAGGGCAAGTATAGCAAAAAAATATACAGAACAGTAAAAACACTAGTCAGACTGGCCACTAGGTGGCAGGGATGTTTTCTACTTCCTGGTTTGGAACTCTGCACCATCTTGTATTGATAAGCGTTGCCTGGCAACATCTTCCTTAAGAAATGACAGAGTTGCACCAGGCAGCAGCAGCAGGAGATTATGATCTAGTTGAGGAACTTCTGAGGAAAAACAAGTGCAATCCCAATCAGAGAGACATTGATTGGAACTACAAGACGCCTCTTCACTGGGCTGCAGCGAAAGGTAGTTTGGTGTGTGTGTGTGTGTGTGTGTCTGTGTGTGAATTCATGTCAGGTTGCACCTGGTTATGTCTCAAATACTCCTTTTATTAACGATACATTTGGTTCTCAAATGCAGATTCACATTTTGCAGCAATGCCTTTTTTTCCATAGGACATACAGAAACTGTTAGGATCCTCGTAGAGAATGGGGCAAGACCAAGCCTGAGAACTGATTACGGATGGACTCCTGCCCACTTCGCAGCGGAATCGGGGCGACTTGCCGTGTTGCGTTTGCTCCACTCACTCCACGCACCCATAGACAAGGAGGATTGTTCTGGTGACAAACCAGTAAGGATCGCTGAAATATACGGACACGAAGAGGTTGTTCGTTTCCTTCAAAAGTACGAGACAATATGTGAAATAATCTGATTCATCTGTCTAGTGTAATTTTGAAAATGACATTGTAGGGCTTTATAGTTAAAGACCTACTATTGCACAAAATTGTTTTGATTGCATTACTTTCCCTTTTTACTTTAAAGTATGCTACTCAATAACTTATGGGACAAATGAAGATTCTGGTTTTCTTTCTGACTGTTGCAGTGCAGAGACAGAATCCAAGGCCTACCGCAAGATGGCAGCTCATAAGGGCATTCCCATGGATGACAGTGATGAAGAGTGGGCAGAACAGGAAAATGAACAAAACAGGATTTCAAAAAGCAACACGAAGACGGAACTCATCTCCTGAATGATACAGTGAAAAGCTCCTTTTGATACAATGTCAAAAGGGCAACGACTGACTGCCTATAGTGTCTCAGCTGGCATTTATTCTGCAACATCTCAATGGTTTAGGGCAAAATAATAAATGTGCACTACAATGTTGCATTGCATATAATTAATTGCTCATCTTTTGCACGGATCATATTTGTGAATCTGAAAAGTTTATTAGACAATTTAACAGAAAACAGGCTTTCCAGTTGTATCATATACAACATGTCTCAAATCAAAATGGAGGAACAGCACAAATGAAATGATACAACACAGTACACTGAATTTTCATCTACATCTCAAAAACCCAAAAGCACATCAACACAATTATATTGGTTACAAAACAACTGTTACTGCAGACTAAATATAACTTGTAGTGACTCGGTGAGCACAGTTTTGAAGCAATTTTCATGTTTTTCCTTTTGAGTCTAATGGTGAGGTTGAGGTTCCTATGGTTGAGGAAGTCTCGCTCTTAAACGACGTGGACGAGGACTAGGGAGAGGGAAGAAAGTTGTAAGATTAGCTGCCAACATAAGTCGCAGTTTAGCATACAATATAAGATAATGTACATGGTGTACTGTACTCACACGAGTAGTGAGACGCTTCCTCAGTGCATCTCGCACCTGTATTAAATAAAAAGTGTTACTGATTCTAAAACACCTGCATTGTTAATCAAACAATCATGTTTTAAGGCGTGAAGATACTGTACCGTTTTATCCCCAAGACACACGGTCAGCAAAATGAAGAAGCCCTGCAAGTCATATGTCACAGGTTACTGACCCAGTAATACTTGGATATGCTTTGACTTTAGGTTTGAAGATGATCTTTGCTTCGGGAACATACCTGGAATGCATTCAGTAGGACAAAGGTATAATTGATGACAAGGGCAATGGGTCCAAACGCGAGGTCAACCGCCATCACAGCAAATCCAAAGATCCACGTCACCCCGAAGATTGGAGTCAAGATGACGACTGACCTCAAGATGCTCTTGGCAGCTTTGTGTTGCTTTTGAGAAGGGTTCGCAGATGTCTTAGGGTGTTCCAATAGTTTAAAGATTACCACCATCATGCTGAACACATTGACAAAAATAATTATACCAACTGGTATGATAAATGTATGAATTGACCCTTTCAGGAGTCCATCATAAGTCAGCCAACAGCCCTTAGTAGTATAGTATGGCCCTTCTGCACCGCTGCCATAGGAAATGAACGTCACCGTAACAATGAATAAAGGAAAAGCATAGCCCATGAAATAGGAGGCTACCAGGTATTTCGTTTTGCTCAGGTCGTGGAAAACATAGACAGTTTGACGAAGAAGAACCGCGCTAAGGCACAACATCCAAAAAAACATAGATAGATAAAAGAAATGCTTCAACACAACAAAAACCTGACACCAATTTGCGCTAAAGTTCTCGGGAAAAGAAGATGCCAAAAAAACGCAATCCGCAAACAGTAAAGACAGTGAAATGTTTATGTGGGCGGTATGGCGTATATATAAGCTGCTTGACTTGACAACGGCACTCCAGACTAGCAGTTCTGTTACCAGGCATACAACCAGGGAAATGACTGAGACAACCAGTCCGGCCATGGTTATCTCACTCGCGAACGCCACATCCTGTGGATCATTTGGCACGAGAATAGCAAACGAAGACAAATGGGAACATCTACAGCGGCCTTCGTTATTAGGACCACCCCACTCGCAACCATCGGTTGACCATTCTCTGTTAATTTTATCCCACGAAACACAGTCCATCTTGTGGTGGCGAGGTCTTTTGTCAATTAACTTGAAGTCTATTTGAATAGAATTTAATTGGATGGGATGACCGGGATCTTCAGTGTCAATAGTTGTCGATACTACAATGCTATTTGGCCGAGTGGGTTTGTCGTGGGGCAAATAATTGGCCAGGTTTTTAAAGCCGGTTGTTTTCACCATGCCAGCATCTGAGCTTTCCACAGAGACAGTGACATTGAACACTGTATTTTTACAATGTGGTTCCTGGGTCTGACTACTACATGTCTTAACGTCTAAATATGATGTACTCTTGGTGACTGCTTTTGTTATATTTATTCGACTAATCATTTGCTCAACTGAATTCAAATATTTTTCAGCTATTGACTCGTTGGATTCTCTGTCATCTTCGTCTGTCCACACTCTTTCAAAACTGTCATTCAGGATATTGCTGGATGATTCCATGACATTCTAGAAGGAGATGGGGGGGTGAAAATTAATGAAATGCAATTGGTATAAGTAATACAAGTAAGATTACCTGGCGCTAGCTGGTACTCACATCCAATATTGACTCTTTAAAGGTGTGGTTTAGTTTCTGCATGTTGAAGATTATTGTAACGGATGCATTCACGTTAGCATAAGTGTTGATACGCTCCGTGTCATTAGTGGCAACCGTAAGACGAGAAAATAGGACTTCAGCATGTCCATCTACAGTTCCAAGGCCTTTGTCGACAATCTGTAATAAAAGTGAGAATTTATTTAAAATCCTAAAATGAATCTCTTCATTTAAGACCTCAGATTCAACGGTACACTTGATTGCCAAACAGCATTTATCCATCCATTTTCTGAACCACTTAGTCCTGGAGCCTATCCCAGCATACACTGGGCACAAGGCAGGGAGTCACACTCCGGAATGGGAATCCAATCCAATCCAGGGCTGACACACATGGGCAAATTATTAGTCACCAATTCACCTAACATGTCTTTGGATTGTGGAAGGAGAACATGCAAACTCCACTTAGAAAAGCCCCAGTTGGGTTTGAACCCACAACCTTCTTGTTGTGAGGTGACAGTGCTAACCATTACACCACTGTACCCCAAACAGAGCTTAGTTTGAGGGAGGGAGGGGATCATAACCTGAATTTGAAGACTGAGTGTACAAATCCCAAGTAAGGACACAGGTTATGTGCTAGTCTTTAGAAAGTAACATAAATACTTCTAATTTTGTGCTATTCATAATTTTATCAGAAGGTGTCACGTTTTCAAATGGTTAATATCTCTCTTTTTTTAACAAACCGCAGTTAATAATGATTAAAAAATGTCCGCCAACAAAGGTTTTGCCTACTTCTGTATCTTCTAGGATGCTGTGTAGGTCCTGGTTCACGCATTGTGATACTTCCTTTGTCCATGCTGCATTTGTTGTACAATGCCTGAATCTAGATCCAATACTCCCCTCACATCCCTGCCTGCCAGTGAAGCCAGCCTTTGTGTCTGTAAACCCACCTTCAGCGGCACAAAAAGGACTGTGCTCTGTTTTGAAAAGGATAAGCTTCATGTTATGTACAGCAAATTAAAAATTAACTGACGCCTTGATTTATTATTAATTAATCTAATTGGGGCAACAAATATGTGTCCATAGTTGACTTGAGGACAGAGAGAAAAACAATCCATAAGGCATACATTTTCTGAGAATGGTGTCATACAATACAGGATTGTTTCTCATTGTGAACGTAATGTGAACATTGTATAATTGAACACTATAAAATAATACTGAAACATACTGTAAATGACATTGACTTTGAGTGTAGCGGCTCTGTTTTGGCCCCTCCTGTTGATCAAAGTGCACGTCGCTGTCGTTGGGTTTTCCTGATGTTGCTTGAGACAGCCAGTAGTAGTATCCAATTCATAAACTGTCATATTCTCAGAAGTATCTGTAGGATTAAGATGATTTTGTCATGTAGATCAGAGACAAAGTTTGCGCTACAGTTAATACCACTGAATGGACAATCAAATGAAATGCATTCTCACCGGGCAACGGGAAGATACGACACCAGAAACGTACTTACTATAAACTCGCTTTACATTTTCTTCCGTTTGGTTGCCTTCAATATTCCATTCCACGTTATAATTCTCCGGGCTGTTCTTTATCTCACATTTGACTTTAACAGCTACTTTCTCGGTTGAATCCTCTTCGCAGCGTGGGAACTGGGGGTCACTGGTGATGACAATTTGTGGCAGGAGGGCTACATCTAATTTTACACTGGCTGTGTGAGTTATGGCCACAACAGAGGAAATTGGTCTGAAGGTGCATGTAAACACCCCTAAAATGAAATAGGGTCAAGAGTTACGGTTACTATGAACACAACATAGCATACAGTAATAGATTTATCTAGATCCATTTAATTATTATTTATGATTTGCAAAGATCTGCATTTGTTAGTCTATATGGCTTCATGGTTGTAGCTTACATAAAATCCCCCATTAAAATAAATGCAAAATGAGCCTAGATATCCACCCTATATGTACAGCAGGGGCAGTTTAGTGATCAGAGAGATCGCCCCGTGACGAGATGGTCACAGGAACGATCCCCGCAATAGCCACTGACCAAAATATCAAAATTATCAATTGCTTTGCTATAATGATATTTACGTCTCAGTTGGCTGGGATCGTTAGTCTAGTCTAATCTAATCCTGTGCAGGGATCGTTAGTCTGTAGTTAATCCTGTTGGACAATCGCACATCCCAAGATAGCCCAAAACATGTCCTTTTCAAAACGGTAATGCTCATCCTTGCAATGCTGCATGTCTGTACATAGATATTAACAGTTACTAGAATATATCTCAAGACATGCCTATCTTATTTTGATGCTAACTTAGCCATTCTCCCGGTGCATGAATACCAGCAGCCAACAAAGATAAACAAGGAAGTGATGACGCAACGATGATACCATCATGACCAAGCAATTGATGAAATTCTGGTCTGAGCCGATCAATGGAAAAGATAGTGAAATGACCTCTAGGTCAAAAATGGACAGAATTATCCTTTAAGTCAACAAGACGCTCTGGATAAGGGCATAAATTAAATATCTAAAATGTAGATAAAGATGCAGAAAAACATACCTGCCCATAGTTCTGATGCTTTGTAGAGATTAATCATAGCACTCCTACTTGTTGATGTCAGTTCACTCTCAGTGCCTGTAGCTATGTCATAGAGTTTGTTCATTTTTGTCAGATGCCATAATGAATCCAGCCTCATGTCCTCTTCTACCGAGCAGGTGATGGTGTTTGCACTGCCATAACGCACAGGATTATCTAGCTTGCTTATAGTGACAAGACCTGTTGGTGCAAAGTATAAACTACATTATTTCCCTGGAAAAGTGTGTGTGCATGTGTGACAGTTTTTGTAGTTTTAGACGTCTATAGTTTATCTCGCAGTCCCTCCCTATCTTTATTCTAACGCATGGAATAGACTTCTGATGCTGCGTTCCATGCATGTCGGAAATTCCCACTTTTTACTTAATACAGTGGAATGACCGTTTAAGATACGGGCATTACTTTAAACGTGTTTACAATCTTTAGAATAGATCTAAGTTCGACTGTCAGTATTGAATAACTTTACATTCTTTAAAATACCTACATGGTAATTGGTTAAACATAAATTTGAAATGTTAAATTGCACATATGGTTGCTAACATTTTATGCTAACTAGCTAGCTAACGTAACTAGCCAATGAAACATCAGCTTCTTGTAGGCCGCTGGAATACACAGAGGTTGTAATTCCCATGATCCCACCTGAGAATTCCCAACTTTCCGACATGACTGGAATGCAACATGAATGCCACTGACCATGTATTGGTGTAATTGTAATGTGCCCTGCCAATGATATGTACTGATTTAGCGAAAATCCAAATGAAAAATAAAAAATGGAGAACTGTCGATGGTTTGCATTTTCTGCAATGTCTAAATATACAGTTCATATGACCTTTGTCTGTGCTCTTCAAGGTTAATCTCAACTATTCTGTTGCTGTTGTCTAACAGGAGAGGACACTAACAAAATTGCTATGCAATGTAATTACAGTTACCTGCAGTCTCCAGCGAGAATGTTGCATTCATTAGTTTGCTCAATTCTTTTGTTTTTAGATCCAAATCACTTGTAGTCAGTCTGTCGTTGATATGCATCTCAAAATTTGCAATGACACTGCCAGGGCTTCAGTGAATTCAGAAACAGGATTTCAGTTACACATTCAAAACACTTGTCAGTTAAACAACTGGAAATTGTGTATTTGGTGAATAAACTGGAGTACCTAAACTTTGTAATAACGAGACGCTCAAAGGCCTTCAAAGTGCTGTACACTGGTTTCATCTGAAAGAACATATTACATTGAAATATTAAGGTTGGACACTGAACACTCAACAATAACATGGCACAACGAGTTAATAAAAAGTAAGTTCTGTTTGAGTTGTTCATAGGAGCCTATCTCTTGATTCTGGTATACAAATGAAATAGATACTGTAAACGTGTAATGTATTAATGATGCTAAGGTTTTTCAATCAAGTCTTAACTGTTGATATTAGTCTTGCAGAAGGATCTATTGCACCTCACACCTACCTTCAATATTAACGCTTTACTATACTCTAAATATCTAGGTGAATTTGAGTCTCCCAGGCTATCATAATACTTCTCTCCAACCTGTAAGACTGATCCAGTGACAGTAACTATAAAAGAAAAGGATGTATGTTAGCTTTATTATTCAGTCAGCATGAATGCCTGAAGGCATATACAAGCACACACACACACACACACACATGCACAGGAAGTAAAGGTAGCCTGTTACCTCTAGTCTCGGGATGACACACTGACAGGGATTCGTGGGGGAAACTACACTCGTTGTTGATTTTCTGACAACACCGGGGTTGAGACTCGCAAACATGCTGGCTCCAAACGTACTT
>OMKK01027172.1:3564-15683 GCA_900302305.1 Polymixia japonica
TCTGCAAGATACAAATATGCTAAATGTGTATATAAAATAATTCAAATACATTTAGTCAACACTGTTTTGAAGATGGATGCCACCATCCATCCAACCACCATCTATCCATCCATCCATCCATCATTCATCCATCATCCATCTATCCATCATCCATCCATCCATCCATCCATCATCTATCATCCATCCATCCATCCATCCATCCATTATCCATCCATCCATTATCCATCATCCATCCATCCATCATCCATCATCCATCCATCATCCATCCATCCATCATCCACCCACCTGTTTGAGATGGTCACTGAGAGCGATCTGGACGCCGTTCTTCTTTCTCAGCATCTCGCACGTCATCAGGGTGTAGAAGATAGCAGTACAGGCCAGCGGCAGGCAGAAATACGCACTGAACAACCACCAGTCCTTAGCAGACTTATAGAACTACAGAGACACAATACAAGAATATCAGCAATAGATCACTGCACAAATAGATAGTATATAAACACTAGACAGCTTTATACCATGTGAAAGATGATGCACTAAATTCTGCAGTAAAATAATATTGCTCAGATAGTTGTTAGACAGATAAACTGCATATCTGCAGACTGACCCAGACTGGTGTGGAACTTAAGGGATTATCTCAAACGTAGATTTTACATTTAGTTCTCAGCGGTATAATAACTTGTGTATATTGTGTGTGCTATTGTTTCTAAGTTGACTGAAGACACCCACATACACACAGCAGGGTGCAATATATTCAGTCAGGCAAGGGAACAATAACTCCTATGATATATCTTCACTGCTGTAGCATGAGGGGGAGAATCTGATAATGGTACATTTCTCAGCCAGAGAGCTGTCACGTTGCGCGTGTGTGCGCACGCTTTTCTATCTGCGTCTGCTTGTGTGTGAACACACAAGCGAGCGCGGACGCAGCTGCATCTCCGTGTGCATCAGTGCGCACGTCTACGTACGGGTTTGCATTTTGTGCAGCTGGGTCAACAGTCCACCCTCCCCCCTCACATCCCACTGGGTTATGTGTGTCTGAGGTCTGAGCGCCCTCTTCCCCCCCTCACCCTCATGAAGTCGGTCTTCTGCATGGGGTGCAGCAGACAGATCCTCAGGTGTTCTCCTTTGTAGTCCATAGTGATCATATCAAAGGCCACAGCCTCCGGCACGGCCAGGATGATTGACAGTATCCAGATGAGCGCGATCTCGATAGCCATCCACTTTGGAACTCCGATACCTTTGATGCGGCTCCACGAGGCCACGGCGCGGTACCTGGGAGATTCAACGTCCTGTTAATTGTTTCATCAGAGAACTAGACAACCTCTTTTTTTCCCCAGCAGTCTGAAACACCTCAGTCATAAAGCCTAATAACAATAATATTAAAACTGCTTTTATGCCTCTAGTGGATGTTATTATTCTGAGAAACTGGCAGAGGTCAACAGTTAAACTACAAGTTACTAGTCATCACTAGTCAACTAGTTACAACCAAGTAATAGTAAGGAGTGTAACGGTCCCGTGACTCTAGCAGAATCATGTAGGAGGGCCTTGCAAGGAAAATAAAAAATAAGAGCTAAGGCAAAACATAACAAAACATATTTATTAATGAAAATAAAATCATAAATTAAAGAAAAAGTGTGTGTGTCTGCTGTTAGGGGGGGTGAAGGAGGCCTGGGTGTACCTGTCGATGCTCAGAGCACACAGACTCAGCACTGTGATCCCCACTGAGGCCTTCTGGACAAACGGCACCAACTTGCACAGACCCACCCCGAACGGCCAGTCCTCCGCCAGCAGCTGGAGAACCAGAGATAGAGACAGAAAGAGAGATAGAGATAGAAAAAGAGATAGAGAGAGAAAGAGAGATAGAGAGAGGCAGGGAGGGGAGGGAGGAGGGTTAAACGGGGGTAGAAGCACAGCAAATCGTCTTTGGCTGGGGCTTGTTTTTCCCAGTCACAGGCATCTTGGTATGCTTCAGAGAACCTGTTGCAAACGACCTCTAAGAAAAATCCAGAACCTTTTCCTGTCTCCCAGTTCTCTGCACGACCTTTCCTGGAAACATAATGAGACCTCTATCTGACATCAGAGCGTCGTGGAGACGACCTGCATGGGGCTTTATTGCCTGCTTTTGATGGGCTATTGGAATGTGTGTATGTGTGTGTGTCTGTGTGTGTATGTGTGGCCTACTAGAATCACGTGACCCTTTCTTCATATACCACTCTCTCTCCTCTGGTATGCAGTCAATTATTTTAACATGCCTGGCCCCTCACCCAAATATACACAATTATCTTGGTCCAACCTTCCTCGTACACACAAACTCACACACGGAGACAAGACACACACAGAGATACAAGACACACACACACACACACACACACAGAAACACACTAGGCTGACGGATAATAACATGGCTTGGACAAGAGAGGATATAGAGGGGCTCAGAATTCAGCTTGGTAATAACATACAAAAACAAACTTGCCCACTGAAGGGTTGTGGCCGTCGTCGGTGCTGGGGGGTTGGGTTGGGGTGCATGTAGGATTTAGCCTGAAGTTTTCATTGAGGTTTATCATTATAGATCTGGTTTGGAATCTCAAGGCTAATAACATGCAGCAGAACACAGCCACGTCGTGCACCTTGAAATAAGCGTCAGAGCAGCTGCTCACCTTGTAAACGTTGATGGGAATACCGATGATGATGTGCAGCAGGTCTCCCAGCGCCAAGCTCCCAATCAGGATGTTCGGCCCGTTGCGCATACACTTATTCTTATAGATGATCCTCAAAAGAGTCGAATTGCCAATTATACCGACAACAAACACCAGGCACGACACCACCGTGTTGATGTACTTGAAGGTGTCTCTGATTTCGGTGGGTCCTGTGCACATGGGCGGTAACCGCCGGCGCGGCATGGTGATATTTTGCCTGATTGGACCGACATCTCTCTCGATGAGTCCAACTTTCTGAGTGGCAGAGGGGGGCTCGGAGCGCAGGGTGGCTCCATCCTGGAGGTTTGGTTCACTGGGCTTCTGTGCGTCGACCACAAGGAGCTGTCCCACCAAGAGGAATAACGGCCAAAATAGGAGACGTGTCTCCATCCTGCAGGTCTTAGAAGAATATGTCCACAGTGCGCCCCAACTTGAAAAAAATGCAACAGGTCCTTGTGCGCTCCTTGAAACACAAAGTAAGACTACAGTGAATTCAAAAAGTGTCTTATATTGGCCTAGACTAAATATTTTACACGCAATGTTTTCTAGCCTCTCCAGCAAAGTGCCGATAGTTCTATCGACTGTAAAAACCGCAGTCAAATATTCAATTTAGCCTACCTATTGATCCGGGTAGAAGTCCTCCAATTTTTTGGCTAAAAGGCGTTTGAGATTAAATTTAACTAGTAACCCCGATAATAGTCGTAGAACAAACTCTCAGGACAGTGAAAGGCCCCCAAACCAGTGGGATGCTCTGGCAGTGACAGTCCACTCATCTCCAAAACCTCCTCTTCTCATTGATGTCAACAGAGTTCCAGATGTCAGATCTCCAGCTCGCACACTGATTCCTCTCGCTGTGCGCCTCAGTCTCGGTTTCACGACGCCTCCCTTCTTATGTGGAAGGGGTGGAGGTAGGCAGATCAGATCTCAAGATGGTCATTATTCATTTAAGTCAGGAACTAAAGGAAATGATCGGGGTTTGATATTGTACTAGGTATGCCAAGATTCTGCTATCAATTTTTGATAAAGTCCTGGCGTTGGGCTATTTGCTTTTGCATTCATCACAGTGGCAAGCTATAATTTGTAGATAATTGCACCACGTTAGTTCGGCTGTTTATCACTTTACAAAAGATATCAAGTTAAAGAATAATTCCGGTCATTTTCGATCTTGACCTCATTTTCCAATCTTTTCCTAAGGCTTTTCAAAATAGAGACGCTCACTCTGTAATTAAACATGTCAGTAAATATTAGTGTTATTAAAAAATCTCAAGACATTAGTACAGTTTTGATAGGCTACTACTAGGCTGTTTTGAGCATAGGTTCTTTCGGCTCAGTGGAGAAAAGTGAATATAATTTGAACTTGGTTTTGGTTAGGTTAACACAAACTTCAGAGATTTTCACGTTTTGTTCTAAAATAATAAAATACACCAGTAAAAATCTTAAAAGTGGTGTTTGTCAAAATTATCTTGTTGAACAAAATGTATGGTATGAATATCATATGTCTTTGTTAGCCACAGAGCTTATTTTCTGCATCAAACCAACACCCAATGGGAAACATGTTTTTGGAAGGAAGCCATAGTTTAACTAGCTTCCGGGTTGGCATACAAAAAAAAACATCATCACTGGCTGCTGGTATTCATGTTCTGGGGTGCATTCAGCATTGACAAATGCTAGTGCCCAATAAATAGTGAAATTTGATGGTTCTGATACTTGGACGGTGCCGTGAGCTCTAACTTGTTCGATAGACCAGTCCATATATACTAGGGTTACAAAACACCTGTCTATATCCCTGTCCAGAACTGTCTCAAATTGTAATTGTAAATAATGAACAAAAATATCTTTAGAGCACCATTGAGTGGGATTTGCTGCATTTAGTCCCATTAGTATTTGAAAATCAGTTAAGAATATTATTCTGCGATTGATAACTTCTGGGTTGCCCTGAACTAAACTCCTCCCACCTGGTACCCTGAGCAGATTACAACCACTAATAATGGTAACTAATACTAACTAACTAATACTAATACAACCACTAATAATAATAATAATAATTTGAATTTGTAGACTATTTAACCCTGGTCTGCTGTCTGTCTGACAGTCTGTTTTGCCTTTGACCACACCTGTGTTGGCCTAGGTTTGTTCCTCCCTGCGAGACTCAGTGTTTCTGAGAAGCGTTCTGAGTAGACTCCTGTTCATTGGCCAGAATACCATCAGCTCCAGATGTGTATTCGTGATGATGGATCACCATCTCAGGAGCTTACAAACCTCCATCAGGTAGAAGCCTTTGTGTTTGTGCTGCGTCTACGTGCCTGTGTGTGTGTACGTAGGAGAGGGAGTAAGACAGAAGGATATATATCTTTGTTGAGTTAGTGGACTACCTAGACAATGTGTTCTCCCAATGACCTCCTTGTCTGGTTTCCCACCAAGCTTAAGAGGAGGCCCTCTTACAGGTACATTGTCTGTATGTTCACTATGAGCGCTGTGTGCATGTGTGAGCATGTGTGAATGATACACTTACGCCTGATGATACACAGAATCACATTGCATGCATTTTACTGTGGAGAAAATGTGATGTTTTCACTGAGACACATTCCAGGCCCCTTGTGAACCCGCTTGACCTCTGGATGTATCTTCATTAGATGAATATGAAACATGACTTCACTGCACCGCCAAACATTTCATTTTTGCTCATACTCCCTAACCCAGCTTCAGACTTTTGTCTTTCCTTTCAGATGTCCTGCCAGAGTTGCCACACCGCCTAGAAAAAATATATGTACTGTATATATACAGAAATGTCATTATTTGAAAACTAATGTACTGACTAATGTATGATTTAAAATTCCATAGAATATGTTAGGACCGGATCCCTTGTTAAGCCTTTGGATTCCCTCTGACCTTTACATTTGTACAGTACTCACAATTTACTGTAGACTGAAAAATGTGTCATTTTAAAGGAAATGTTTTTGTTGGCATGCCAACCAGGCCTTCCCCTTTTTAAGTACAGATTGAAATATACTGGGAAATGTGAGTAACATATTACACAGGTCATGTTGTGCCATGCCATCTGACCGCATGTCCTTGGTGCCCCTCCTACAATGAAATCCTGTGGGAAACACTGATCTGATGTACAATTAAAATAGAAACATAAGTGTATGTTTACTACATGGTACAAGGGACAGCAGGACCTCTCATTTAGCGCAAAGGGACCGTGTGAGCAATGGAAAGTAGACTTTGAATTACAGTCTACATATACAGTCTACATGTTGGGGCGTTAAGTGGGACTGTACTGGCTTGGCTGCGCTGACGTCCTGGAAACTGTTATGATGTTGACTCAGCCGGACACTCTCACTTCCTTAGTCTTTCATTATTGCCCCATTAGTCCAATTGTATATTTGTTATCATTCCATTTACAATCTGTAACTTGGTTAAAATCTGCCCACTCAGCACCTATTGCTCAACTAAGGTTTTTCTGGGAGTTTTTTCTTGTCCGATGGAGGGTTAAGGTCAGGGGGTGTTGTTTAATTCTTGGTGATCGTGGGCTTGTGAAGCCCTTTGAGACTGTAATGTGATTAAGGGCTATATAAATAAACTTGCCTTGATTTGACATATACATTTAGCGTTCTAAGACTATATGCATTCATGGCTGTGCACAGTAAGGTTGTGATTACAGTTAATTCTATAAGGGGAGGTAAGATGGAAACCAGAAATTGTATAGGTTTAAAGGGGAGCTATTAGTGGAAAACATCTGCTGTCAGGAAATAACAAAGGTAACATAACTACTAAAATTATTATTGTCTTTGACTGGGGAACTTTTGTTGCTGCCTGGAGGAGGAGTACACCAACTTTTTAGGAAATTTGCCCTTTGGACAACTTACCGGTTATGTGATGAGAACACAGACACCAAAACCTTCCATCTATCTTTCGGTAGACTGTTTGCTCCAGTGCCCAATACTAACTGCTAGCATATGTCATGTTAAGTAAATGTAGGCAACTGGCATTAGGCTTAGTTAATCACCTACATTTACCTAAAGGGGTTAGGTCTTATTCGATTTGGGTGAGAAGAGTGACAGCTTTTGGGAAGAACCTGGTGAGGTGTGGTGAGGTGGTGGGTGGTGTTAAGATAGGCACACACTAGAACATATTTCAAATCCTAACTAATATTGAAAAGGTGGCAGACCCCACATGTAACGTCAGATTTCACAGATTGTTTTGTCTTTCAGTCGTGAGAATGCACACATTAGATGATTTTGCCAAAATGGAGCACCACATACTTAATGATTACACTCGTGATCAACCAAAGTCCCGACTCTCAGAACAAGGAATCTTACAGAAACTTGCGTGATCAAACGTGATTTCAGATCAAAACAAACATTTCCAATCCAAATCCAAATCCAATTATTTAGAAATTAATTCATAGATAAAAGCTTCTGCTGTTTTATATATTCCAGATGCTTGTTTATACGCAATGTGATGAGAAAAGGATCACAATAACACTCCTAAGATGTAAGAAGCCTTGGCTTGATCCTTCCTTCACTTGGGAGGGCCAGGTTCAACCATGACAGCAAGCATCCTCCCTGCTGAAGAACCCTTGAGCAAGATTCTGACTCCTATTGCTATTATGTAGCTCACCCTGAACTCTGACCTGGCTATGAAATGGACCAAGTAAAAAAATAATTTGTCCTTTTGGGGCAGTGATTCAGGTGTGTTCCCTATCTTACACTCTTTCAGATCCCATTAGCCATTAGTCATGCCACTCAAACTCAACGTTTACTGTCCTCCACATTAGTAACACGCCATCTCTGATTTTACACTTCTCCTCTGATAATGACTAATGCCCCGATAAACAGATTTACTATTTCAAGTAAAGAGAGACTCATTTATTCTTCCCCTTGTTCTTTGCACTTTTATGGCATCATCCTGCCTGAATCCGTTAAGGGGCAGAGACCACCTCATCCCACATAGCTGATTCCCTTGGGGGCAGAACATTCCCTTGAGATCCGGTGAATCCTTTGAGGACAATGGTGGAGCTTGTGTGGAACAAGCGGGGATTCTTCAGCCTGAGTGCCAACAAGAGGACACCTTACCTAACCTCCAAACCAGCAACGTCCCCTCCGGGCTTGGCCTTTTAAAACATGGTGAAGACATGCTGAGTTTACTGCTGAATGACGTTGTGGGAGAGTGTGTGTGTGTGTGTGTCCTTGTCTCAAAGGTTAGTGAAGGCTGACCACCCTTTGACCTTTAGTTTTGATAGATAGATTGGTGGGATAATTAGGGGCCATTTTACACTTTATTAGATCTATAAATGTAGCACCTTGAGGGGTTAAGTCCTTTCCACAGACTATCCATTTTTCTGACTCTCTTTTATATCTTTTCTTCTGTTACCTCCCTCCCTTTCTGATGATCCTCTGATGATGGATGTATTTTCACTGATTTCTCACTGATTTACATATTTATTTTTAATAGACAACTACTCAAGGGCTATTCAATGATAGAAATCAAGAAACAGCCTCCCTTCTCTTGAAAAGACCAGTGATGAAACTCAAAAGGCCAGAACACAGCAATTTCACACAACACATTTCAAATCGCTTAAACAACAATTCAACGTTTTAACTGCTGAGATTTCAGCCTTGTAATTCAGGCTTTGGAAGCCGTTGTAAAACCTGTCCTTCCCTCCAGACTATCCCTCCACCCCTCTGCCTCTCCTTCCTCCTATCCCTTCATCTCTATCCCTACCTCCTTCTGTCCATCTCCCTCTTTCTGTCACGCTCTGTCACTTACTTCTAGTCCTTCATCTCTCCCCCCCTCCCGCTCCCGTCCGTCCTTCTATCTCTCCTTCCCTTGATCCCTTCCCTCTATGTCTCCGGGTTAGATTTTCCCTTCCCTGGTAGACGGAGACAAAGGAGAGGTTGTGCACCTCTGACACGTCTCAGGTCCACGCCAAGCCCTGCTGAAATGACTAAACCGCGGCCCCCCCGGGCTAGCCCAGCACCCAGGATGTAGTGTGTGTATACGTTAGCTTGCACGCGTGTGTGTATGTGTGTATGTGTGCGTCTATGTGTATATGGCTGCGTGTATTTGTGTGTGTGTGTATTTGTGTGGTCCCCCTTAGGCCCTCTCTCTCTCGCGCACACACACACACTGGGGTAAAGATACAAAGTTGAAAGTAATAGAAAGTCAGGAAGACTGACACCAGTACACATGACACATGCGTGTGAGTTTGTGTGTGTGGTTGTGTGTGAGTTCTGCGTTCATGTTTGTGTGTGTGTGTGTGTGTGTGTGTCTGTCTTTGTGTGTCCATGCGTGTGTATGTGGGCTCGATGAATAACATCCAACAGTGCTGTCCTTGTGATCATCTGAAGAGAAGGTCTATCTCTGGATCACAGTGATCCAAACTGTCTGCCGGCCTTCCTTCTGTCCCCCAGCAATACTCCCTCTCTCTCTCTGACATTTCTCTCCTCACCAACTGCTGCACTCCATATCCCTCCAACACTTAATAATAATAATAATAATAATAATATATATATTTCTGTGTCTTCCTTATGCATTTATTGTTCCTTGACTCCCTCCGTTTGGGAGAGGAATATCCAAGGGGCGTAAATTCAATTTCAGAAGCGATAGTGACATTTAAGGCGCGATGTCTGGAAGTCCTCCTCAAGAAAGGAAAATTGGTCACTGCATGCAATTTCCTGCATTTTTACAATATTTGGCTTAACTTCTTGGCACCGCTGATATGAGTAGTTTTACTGCTAGAACCCAATATGTTATGGTATCAGACCGAATGTCAATTTTTCTTTATTTCAACATATTGACTGGCCTAGGACTCCAGATTCTTGCTCACTAGCTAAAACACGCGTGTAGTAGTAGGGAAGCTCTGCTAAGGAACGTCACTTTTGCTGTGCGAGTTGTTACCATGCCTACAGGCTCGACAGGCAGCCACATAATCTGCATGGTCCTAGAGGACATTTTTTAAGAGTCACATTGGCTCGTTTTGATGTAGGTTTAGTTGTTAAGTGATATTGCCAAAATAGCATGTTTAAAAAAGTGTTATTGACGTGACACTACTACATATACAGGAATACCAAGTCTTTGTTATCTCCTTCTTTCCATTAGACTGCTTTATCTGTCCTGCTACCCATAAGTAATGTGAGCAGCTAGATGTTGGGTCGAGATACCAAGACTTTCTCAATCTGCTTTCTTGTCTGTACTTGTGTTCTCGTGTCCTTGTGAAACGTCATCTTTCTGTCTCAATACACAAGTTCGCATTTCGCCAAGAACGGTTAAAATTCCCAAAAGTGTTCTTGACATGCCCATTTTACCAAGGATGCATCGGTTGGTAACTTGCATGAACTTGACAACACAAACATCCCAGCATTCATTTCGGCATTCAAGCGAGGAGCGGAGCGAGGGCAGAGAAATAGGCCAGCAACAGTACATTTTTTTTCAATTTTTGTATGCTATTTCATCACTAAATTCACTTCTGAGAATTTTTGAGGCAAGACATCAACTGTGTAGATTTTGAATATTGGCAATTTTGCCAAAATTGATGTCGAATTGAAAATTTGCTCCAAGGTTTTCGGAGTTGAGAAGCTCTGTGCTGGGGGTATTGCGCGTCTCAAACTGTCAACAGCGTTCTGTGTGCTCGTGACCTTGCGAGTTCATTCTTCCAAGAACATCTAGCAAGAACGTTCTTCTCAAGAACTCTTGGGTTTGAGAAACACCCGCGGTGTCGCTCACCGAGCAGAGCCGAACTCCTGACTGAAGATAAATTTCCCATCTTGGACGTAGCAAGAGTTCGGGTGACCATGAGCTAGCAAATTTCCCAGACTCATGCTCAGACCCCTTGTTATCTGTGTGGAAGACACTCATGCATTGTAATCCAGAGGGAGGGGGAACAGTGAATGTCTACAAGAGAAGACACAAAAAGGAAGGGTGCTTCTGCTTCAGTGACAATATTTCTTTTGGATTGGGATCAGCTTGAAACAACAACACCGCGGGATAACGGTTACGGACATGACTCCCAAATTCAATCCCTCCTTCTATAGCTCTTCTATGTCCCTCTCTCTATAGGCAACCTCTCTCTCTCTCTTTCACTTGCCCTTTTGAAAATGCCCACAGTAATTCAACCAGCGCAAAATGATTATTACACGTATTATCTCTTCAGTAGTGAAACTTAACGCATGATAGTCTTCTCATGGTACAAGCACTGATAGAGAGGCTTTGTGTAGGTAATATGCCACAAGTGACTCACTCTCTCTCTCTCTCTCACACACACACATACACACACACAATCGGGTGTTGAACTTTGCGTTGAACGTACGTTTTTCCACAGAAATACAGTAGCACCGCTGCCATGTTCACCTCCTACTGATGACAAATCTGCTCCTGTTACGTTTATATTTCTGGCATCATCTGTGCAACAGGCCAGTAGATGCACGCTATTATTTTCTTTAACTCCCAAATAAAACCATGAATCTTCCCAAAGCAAGCAGAGCGCCGGCCTTCTAATCAATCAAGAGATGGAAATTGGTTTCTATGAATAAATGAATATGGTAAGAATGACTACATAAACGATGTTGCTCCTTGAAGGGCGTAGCTGCTATAATGCCAAGACTAGGTCTTCTTATAATAACGGATTCAGTTGATTTTACAACCTCAACCCTGTCGACACTGTTGACGGTGCGTCGCCGTCCGACGTGAACTAGAAAAGGAGAGGCGGGAGAGAAGGTGAATCTGGCGATTAATGGGGTTAAGGCTGGAATGAGAGCGAGAGGAGAGCCGAGAGAAAGAGAGAGAGAGAGAGAGAGAGACAGAGACTGTAAGTAGGTTAGGCCTGGAATGAAGAGTTAATACTAAGATTGGAAAGGCATGCCTCCCATTAGAGCCCCCATCTCTTAAGAGAACATGAATCTACTCGAGGAGGGTGTGTGTGTGTGTGTGTGTGTGTGTGTGTATTTTACAGTAGAATTTACACCTGGCCGCTGGTGAGACAAGGTGAACAGTATATGTATGGGAACCGTACAACGCAGAACAACAAGGGGAGACCGTGAGAGGAGGGGGGTTGTTCATCAACATTACTACTTCTTCCTAGTATTACTGTGTGTGTGTGTGTGTGTGTGTGTGTGTGTGCGTGTGTGTTCATATGTCTGCTGTGTGTGTGTGTGTGAGTCTCTATGTATGTGTGTGTGTCAGTCTGTATGTATGTGTGTGTGTCAGTCTGTGTGTATGTGTGTGTCAGTCTGTATGTATGTGTGTGTGTCAGTCTGTATGTATGTGTGTGTGTGTTTCTGTCTGTGTATGTGTGTGTGTCAGTCTGTATGTATGTGTGTGTGTCACTCTGTATGTATGTGTGTGTGTCAGTCTGTGTGTATGTGTGTGTGTCAGTCTGTATGTATGTATGTGTGTCAGTCTGTGTGTATGTGTGTGTGTGTC
>OMKK01027188.1:1145-21978 GCA_900302305.1 Polymixia japonica
CCCACATCTACAGATGGCCCGCATCCGCTTATGGCCCAAATCTGGCCTTGAATGACGGCGTTGACTCAGGGCGAGTCTGGCTACCTAAACTCAGCCATAAGTCCACCGTATTTGGTCCACGCTGTACACAAGTTAGGCCCGGCTCATGGCTTCTGGCCTACGTCTGGCCCACACAACACTTGCCAGTGCCGTAACTGGGCCGTAAGTGCCAAAAGTGAGCCAGATTTGGCCCAAATGTGTCTGCTATCTGGGATGGGTTGGTGCTTCAAATATTATCTGTCTATTAAATTGGTGACACTGTTGTCATGGTTTCTGTCGGACACTGTTGTCATGGTTTCTGATACATTTATTACATCAGACAGTAAACATGGTGATTACGTGGGTTTAACATAATAGATTGTTGCTTTCTCGTGGGCTGACAGTTGGGGTATATTAAATCAGCACCCACTGGTCATCTTTTGGGTAATAATGATCATTTCATTGTTGGTCATCTGTTGGTAAAAGCATTATAGGATATTGATTACATCTTTTCAGGACATTTTTTGTCTTTTTACATTGATTTATAACAAGCAATATTTTTGCCTTGCAGAACCCGAGCCTCCAATCAGGTTAGAGAGGATGGAGGAAACTACGAATAAAATCAGCCTTGCACTAGAGATCCAAGAGGAAGGGCTAAGAACAAACCCTGGTAGGTGTTCTCTGTGGTAGGGGGAGTTTTGACACTTTGCAGTTGGCTCCCATATGATGGCACACCACCCCACGTAATTGGTACCAGTTGGAAACTAAACATTCTTTACACCTCTTAGCACTCTTGGCTAAATCTGATTTGCCACACAGAATTGAGGTTAATGTCCCGATGGCCACTCCATGGAAAGAGCCTGCTCATTAGCTAGCTTCAAGATGCAGACACATAATGGAATATCATTTGTGCCCAAAGTGCTACGCCAGCCAGTTTGCCAAAGCCTTATGGTTGAATTGTGGATACTCGGGATACTCACCCGGACATGATATTTGCAAACGGGGGGAAGCAAATTGCTTAAAAGTAAGCGGAAGTAGAGTCAACGCATCAACGCAGGGTATCGACTGTACGAGTGTGAAACCTGAGACCCGCGGGTCTGCGTCTCTTAGTCCTTAACGGCAGCTGCTGTCTTTCAGAGTCGCCCCGGGACTGCCGCAGCGTGCCCTGCCAGAACGGGGGTACGTGCGTGAAGGGAAGCGACTCCTTCGCGTGCGACTGCGCCGCCGGGTTCAAGGGCAGACAGTGCGATCTGTGTAAGTTTTACGTGCTCCCCCCCCTCCCGCACACCACACACACGTGCACGCCTCACAACACGGAAACCAACTGAACGCAAGAGAGCTACATTTGGTCTTAGCTCTTTCTCTAACTCTCTGCTCTCAATGCACCAACCCAATTTATCCCCATGCGGGATAAATAAAGGCTTATCTTATCTTATCTTATCTTATCAAGCAAAGGTGCCAACGCCTAATGTCATGTTTGAGAAAAACCATACTACACAATATCATAGCACATTAGGGTAGAATAGAACAGAATGACATAGAATAGAACAGAACAGAATAGAACTTCAGTCTACCCCAAGAGAATTTGTCTTGCACATAAAATGCACAAGCTAAAAAAGAACTCGCCGTCACAGCTGCCCTCATAAAAATAACTCGATTTCAGTCGGTTCAAAAATCATATAGGGGTTTCTACATTCACATACTGTACATACTGAAGTCTCTACAGTCCCACCTGCGACGCCAAGAAGCACTTGTGTGTTAGGGGAAGGCCCAAAGGCGACGTGCGTCTGCTTATTTTCTAACATTAGAACATTACTTTGCTCGCAGAACCTGTGGCGCCTTGATCTAACATCATTTTCGACATTTTCGTCAAAAACGTTTGTTTCTTAGTAGTGGCCAGGCTCCTTGAGCAGGTCGTGGCTTTTAACATATTTCCAGTGGCCACGCACATAGTCAGCTGAGCCAGTCCTGGGTTGTCTCGTATCCAGCAAGCGGCGGCTAACCTCTCCCCTTGTTTCAGCTTGGGAAAGTGGAACTTGAACTTTGAGCTAAATTAGAGAAGGCAGAAGCCGACCTCCCTTTTGATCATATCTCTGGAATAGAGGTCTGGTTTAGCACCGAGAGCTGGCTTCTCGCTGGCTGCAATTATGTTCTTGCTGGAAAAACTGCGGTCTGAACGCAACGCCAAACCTGTTGTTGCTACGATGGGTGATTCCCGTCCTAATTCCGGCGGTGAACTCGGCGCACACAGACGACACGTGCAGTGACTCAAAAAACAGACAGAGGGGAGAATTGGCGTCTGTCTCTTCTCTCCCCAATGTGTTCCTCGAAACAGGTCTGTGTTCCTCAAAGCCAGTCACGTCACAGCCGTTATCAAGTATCAGTGCCGGTCTCATCTCTACCAGGGAACCCCTCCCCTACCCCACCAGGGGAATGGAGTCTTCACCCTTCACCCTTCTCTGTTTTCTCTCTCTGAGAGATGACGACACGCCACTAAGGGCAGATTCTCTGGCTCACCTGTGGTCAAATGGCCTGTTTAATGTACATACGAAATGGAAATGATTCGGTCCATCCCAGTGAGAACAAGTCGAGAGAAACCTACCGTGGTGCCGGTGGCTTCCCACTGGCCTGGCACAGGGAGCCGTGGCGTTTCCAGTTGCACAAAGTTTTGTTGACTTGGGCCCAAGAGGAGGTTTGGTTCCCCAGGCCAGACATTTGTGGGCTTGGCCCCTGAAATGATCAGTTTAATGGCCTGTTGGTCTCATCAACACTAGTCAGCGCTCATGCTTAAACCACAGGACTCCTTGATTCTGGCAGGTGTTTGGCCAATGGTATTAAGCCAGGAATTTTACATCCTTTGAGTTTTTAAATATAATTATTATCAGTAGTATTATTATTAGTAGTAGCAGTAGTAGTTTTCTGTCTTAAAAAACCTTTATTCCTATAGACGTATCCTGTACCAAGAATTCTCAATTTGCTACTTACCTCCTTCATGTGGTTGTTGTCAGTCAAAATGCCAAAACATTTGTATAAAACTAAACTAAAAATGTTATTCATAAAGTAAGGGAAAACTGACCTAATTGTGAGGAGTTCACATTTGAAATCATGCACTATTGCTGATTGACATCATCACATGTACTGTTGGGGGAGTCTTACACAAGTTTTGGACATTATTATTGTGTCCAATAGAGAGGAATGTGTCATCTACAGTATCCAGTGCCTTAATAAAGTAAATACATTTGGCGACATGTTTATTTTTCATCAAGGTAATTGACAATAAACTACTGTGGTGCAGAGATATTACTGTGCGCTGGCTTGAAACATGACTGATATACATTCAAAATAGAACTATCAGTTAAAATATAGTCTCTGAGCATTAAAATATGCTGTAATATGTTGGCCAACCAGGGATGTTATGATACAGGGTGATAGTTATTTAGATCAACTAGTGTCCGCTCGTTTATGTAAGGTCAACACGTGAGCTGCTTCTTAAACCTGTCCTTCAGGTTATTATTGTGTAAGATTAAATGTTTTAGTAGGTACACAATAATGGCAACTAGCACTAATCACAACCCTGGGTCTAGTATGTACATTCCATCAGATTATCTTGTGTCATATATCAACCAGCTGTCAACTTCCTCCAAAAATAACCTCAACAAGACGCTTTTGACACAAATGATCTCTCTCTGTCGGAGAGAGTTGCCGTTTCATATCGGTGAGATCTGAAAACTTTTACGACAAATCCCACCAAGACACCCAGATACTTTAGATGTTGTGAAACTCCCGGATCTTAAGAAAAACAAAAAACGGGATTTATGCAAAACACTACGGCATTTATTTGCAATAACACACACGCGTACAAAGAAATGTCAATACGGTTTTCTGATTCATTAGGTGTTGATGGAACTGGATTATTGAGGATTCTGGACATACTCCTGCGCCTCTTGAGTACATCTCCTCACCTAAACATTCTAAGTCAGACTGTTTAAACATTCCTTTCCTAAAACCATCCATCAGCCAGAGAGGAGAGCCAAGTTCCGTCCCACATTATGTCTCCTTCTGAACCATCCAACACATTTTCCTCGCTGACAACACAAGCATACGTTCATACTCTTGTACTAAATAGGTTTTTCTCTATCTCTCTTTGTCGTGTGATCACTCTTTGCAGTGTGCCAGCGAGTGCCACACCCTTGTACCCGCCTTTACTCTGAAACAAAGAGTGTGCCTGTCTGGGAGGGTGGAGTGTGTCATTACTTGTAAGTTATATAAGGCAGGGATCTCCTGTACTTGTCTTGTATGCTTATACTCATGATAATTGATGTATTGTTTAAACTTTTGTATCACACAGCCGGCTTAATGCAGAGAGTATGTATAATCTAATGGATCAGGTCATCAAGCATCATTTACTCTCCACAGGTACAAAAGGACTTACAAAGTACAGCAGGATGTTTGTTATCGGGAGATTTGTGAACCATTGATTCCCAAGAAAAATCAGAGTAAGTTTGCGTAGCTCTGTGGGAATTGTGAATAAGTCAATTTTGCCCAATAAACCCATACAATGCTTTTCACGTGGCAATATTAACTTTCTTAACAGTCAGAAGAACAAACAGACAACAGTAAAGGTTTGTTTTCTTTAACACAATCAACTTAGAGAGATAAAAATCAATTTCTCTTAGTGATGTTTTTTGTCATTGGAGTTACACCAATTACAGTCATGTATTGTTTGTCCAATGCTAATTTATGGGATCACGATGTTTTCCTTTTACCCTAAAATGTGTCTTTTCTTTCCTCTTTCTAGAGTACTTGGAAACTGATGAAAGGACTGTTGTTGCTGTCGCGTGAAAACCGCATAACTTCAATTTTGGTGTTTTTCATTTACTTGAATTGAAAGTTGATTAAGGTCACTAATGGTGCCAAGCAGGTTTCATCAGCCTATGGTCCATGACTCCCATTCAAAACCCACTGTATCATTTAGAATACGCATTCTCATCAATCTGAAAGTAAGTCTGTGCTTGTTAATTCCTAAAAGCTGACTTTTTTGGAGATACAATCATTTCATATAATGGCAGCATTATGCTCCTATAGAGCATTGTTGGCCACAGACAGCCCCACTGTAGCGACAAGCTTGAGGACTTCAATCAAATGAGCTGAACGTGGACCCAAAGCTTCAATTATAAGGTGCAGATTGATGATGATGTTTGATTACTGATTTTCACAAAAATATGTCTGACCAAATTATTGGTAAACAGTCCACTACAGTGTGCCCTGCATCATGATGGTGGGACGTAATATACCTCATTTCCATGTCCATGCTGACACATTAGGAGTTTTTTTTATAGTTCCATTGCAGCTTTGTCCCTCAGGGAAATGTGTGTAAGACTGTCCTAAATCAAATCCCATACTTTTCTTACACAGTCACCATACAACTAAGATTGGAAAATATTTTCACCACACCCCATAAACTAATCTGTTCTCACTGCAAATAGTCAGACAATGTTTCTCAGAATTTTCTGTGTAAAATATCGTTACCTTCTTTGTCTCCTAGCAAGTGCCACTGCTAGCTACTGTGTAAATAGTGTGTATAGGCTTTTTTGTAGGTGAATATTTTAATAATAAAAATGTAAAAATTGCCTTCGTGTTTTTTTCTGATATTTTGTAGTTGCTATGTGTTTTTGAAATATGACATCTTGGAGTGCGTTTTTAAAACGACATGAACATACCCCGGGTTTGGCAATTTTGGTAGTTGACCTTTCATGAGGTTGATGGAAAAATGTAGGCTTCATTGTCAGTCCATTCTACTGTAGAAATACTAGCAGTGTTTTAAACATCCCTTGCACCACACCATGGGACGTACATTATGTTTGATATGCATTTATTCTAAATAAAAATTAACCATTAAGGAACAATTTGAATGAGAAAAGTTTATATTATGTATCTAGCCTGTTGCACTATAAATGCTGAGGGTATTTGGAGATGACCCAATTTAATAGATTAGTTCCAAATGCTCCTGCATGCAATGTTGCCCATTGTCCATTGTCTTAGACCTCTCATTCTTTGAACCCCCAACTGTAGGAAATGTAACAGTTGAGACTAAAAAGCTACTTTCCTACAATTAAGCGTGTGGGCGATATTGAAATCGCTGTCACTGTAGCATTGTATAGACTTAAGTGAACGAGAAAGTGTATAAAATAAAAGTAATGCTCTTTTTCTGGCCTTTGATGATGGCGTGAGCACTTCATGGTTTTCTTTTATTACTGTCACCATTACCATAGGCCTATCCCTAATACCCTGCTTTCTGGACTTCGCCTGAAGATAAAGTTTACAATCGAGATCCAGGTTTATTGGTTTGTCCTTCGAATCTACTGGCAGGACTGAACGAGTTGAATCGGTATTAGCTGGTTGTGCCTGTAGGCGGACTGGGTATCACTCGTTGTCTTGTACTCTCAATCCATCACTGCTTGCGATTTATAACAGTCCTGAGTACTATTGGTGTGCGCAGTGTTTAATAAATCTGATTATATGTTTGCTATTTTCTCTTTTTGCGTACCGGGACTAATCTACGAACAAACACGACCCATCTGGAGCTTCATATAGTGAACTCCGGCTATTAAAAACAGCCACTAGTGGCTTTAACTGTTTTTTTGCTTGAGTTTCTAGCAAAAACATTAAAAGATTCTTATAGCAGTGATATCCCTTTCACATATCGGGGACCCGTTTGGCTATTTAGAGCGTTTCTGTGTAAAGCAACAAATTACTATACTGTTACGAATTGACCTTTCAGTGAACACAAAGTCACGCCGATTGGTTTCAAACAACAGTCCTTCCTTCATACATCCCACCTTATTTTCTGTTATTCACCAAACAACAAAAACAACAAAAAATATCAAAACCACAAAATCGGCCATGCATACGATTGACCTTGACAGTTAAAACCAATGTTGGTGAAACATCAAAGAGGCGAGGCGACTTTTAAAAAAAAATTATTTAAAACGATTACCCTTGCGGACAGCGAGTGTTTCATTAAAACAGAAAAAAGTCCTACACTAGTTATTTGGGCAAAGTTTTGCAGGATAATCAATCAATCAATCAATCAATCAATCAATCAATCAATCAATCAATCAATCCATTCATTCAGTCCACTCAAAGACTCGCGCTTCTTCCACTTCCGTCGTCAGAGCGGTGACGCGCCCCTCGCGCCCCCCCCCCTTCTTCGAATGAAAACTGGGATAGTAAGAAAAAGCCAACGGGAGGAAGGACCACGGAGGGAGAAAGCTAGATCTGTTAGCATTAGTACTTTTAGGCATTTGTTTTTTTTTTTAAACAATTCTCACTGTCTCGTTCGCGCGAATTAAGTCGGACCCGGTGCGCGTTATCTGGCGCGTGTTACGCGCATTCGAAATCACTTCTAAAAAAAAAAATCCGCAAACATTCGATCCGTGACGCCGCTCGGAACGCGGACGGTTAGCAACAACCTGACTAAAGTTAGCCCGCTCGGCTAGCTGTCGAGCTAGGAAGAAAAAGGACACAAAAAAACCCAACTCAACGCAACAAAAAAAAGTGCGTTTCGGCATTAAAGTAGATAGTAATGTTGCCTTCGGGGATTAACTTCAGATGCGGGTGAGAAAGAAGTCGGGGCTTCGGAAACGAGGAGAGCGACTGCGACGCGGACGACAAAAACTGCTATGTTGGGGTCGATTCGCTGTTCTGGCAGCCCGTCTGAGTCCCGAGGTTGGCCGCATTCGGTGCTGTGGAGACTCGGCGGCTTCTTTTTCCTGCTTCTGCTCGAAGGGGCCGTCTGCCTCGCCGACCCGAGCGGCGCTCCGGGCGTCAACAATAACAACCACCCCGGTGTCAATATATACATGAGCGTGGAGGAAGTGAAGAAGCTTTTGGGTGAGGACTTGAGCGTGGCCTGCGTCTGTGAAGGCTATTTTCTTTTCTTTTTTTTCACTTTATGACTAATGTAACTTATATAATCATAATAATGTGTGTGTGTGTCCAATGTGCTCATCGACTAACGTTACAGTTTGCCCTCTAAAACTATACTGAACTGTGTTGAAACGAGTAGCTTTATGTTTTTTTTAAATATATGCAGTGGTAGTAATGCCAGTGCCACCCAGCTGGGTCACAGTGGGCGGTGTATCTTGTGTGCCAAAGAAGACGGCTAGTCTGTTCTGGAAAACGTAACGAGTGGCCATAATCTAAAGCAGTGGTCTCTTTGGTTGGTCCTGACCCACAGGTTGTTTTATACCAGGGCTGATTCTAGTCTGACTGACTAATCAGTTTGTTGGGTTCTCTGTTAGAGTTGGTCATTGTTGACCATAGCCATAGTCATCTTATTGTCAAATATACATTAGTTATTTTGGTCGATTCCTGTACTAACGGTAGTTGTGGGACCTGCCCATCTGACTGAGACCTATGCAGTGTGCAGCCACAGTAGTCTATCCAACTCTGTTGACACTGGTGCCCAGATGCTTGACAGTTTACTAGACATGGATAATTGCACGCAACTGCCAAAACACAGAAAACACTTGAGTAAATGTGGAATACAAAGTTTACTAAAAGTAGGTGTGCTTTAGGTGTACTCAACCATTTAGAGAGCAGGTTGAATTCCAATAAATACAGCATCATTCTGAGTGAACATCTTCATTCCATGAAGCATTTTTTTTAGCATGATTGGGGTTGGTCTTTTCTATGATGACTCTGACCCTATCTTTAGGTCGAATTGTCAGTATATTGATTAATGAGCTTGGAGATGATCATTTAGTCTCATTTTCCAGATCTTGATCTAATTAAACACTTATGAGAGATTCTCTGGTGGCGCCTGAGACAGTGTTTTCCACCATCACAGTCCAAGACACCAAATAGTGGAAGTACTTGTGATAAAATTGTGTCACATCCCTCAAATACAATTCCACACTTGTATGATAAGCTGCATTTAAGCTCTTCTAAAGTGTCCTACTAGGCCTGTTGTTGTGGTTAAATATTTAAAATATAAAAGTTTTGTTTCTTCCAATTAAATGACTTCAGAATGAGACATTTTAAAGAAAGAGAGCTAGAACTTAAAATGATACTATCAAGAATTGTAGGGGAGATGATGAAATTGTGGGGGAAATCTAGTCTAATGCTATTTGAGCCAATGTTTCTAGGCCCGCCAACATAAGGAAAGAAGCCATTTTGCAAGCCATAACAGGCTCATAAGCCATATCCATTCATTTACTGCCAAGCACATCCTAGACCTACTCTTGAGCTCCATGCTGAATTTGAGATTATAAAATTAAACCTCCACATTATGCCCTTTGTAGACCTGGAAAAAAGAGACAGGCTTGTGCTTTTTTTTACGCTATGATTGAGTTCCATCCTTAGCTTTTTTTTACCCTATCGTTGGGATTAAACCTTAGCGTTCTTTGATAATGGTAATATTTGTGACTGTGTTTTGTAACATCCTTTCTACTTCTGGAAAGAAAGAGCCAACCTACAGATTGGTCATAAGTTGTTAATATAGGGCTTGCTAAAATTGTCTGGGTGGTGCAGAGTGAAACTAGTCATTAACGGTTTGAGTGCCACTGCACAGCCTAATGAAGGGGTAGAAGTGCTAGAGCACAATGTCCTGCTGGAGAGAGGAAGCTTAAGACCTAGCCAGCGTCTCGTAATAACAACAATCTAGCTAAGATGCTAACATCTCACATTATAACAACTTAGTAAAGATGCTGCTAAAATAATTTCACTTTGAACTTGTAGCGGAATTATTCAATCAAGTCAATCAAGATGGCAAACACACCTTGTTTTTATTCTCTATTCATTTGGCAGAAACCCCCATTGAAGTGAGACATTTGTTATCCAGTGTGACCCTGTTCTTTTTATGTTCAAACAGAATGCTGTCTTGTCTAGTCTCCCTGTGGTCTACATGCTGTGTTATTCTGCACTGCCAGTTAGAAGACTGAAATGTTAGTTTGTTCATTGGTTTATCCAGCCCTTTGATGTTGTGACTTGATCGTTAGGATCATATTTGTGCAAGATTATTGCAGAGATATGGAATCTCCCCTTGCATTGTGCAATGCTACATTAGACACTCTCAAATGCCCAAACAGGTGGATGCGTCTGTGTTAGTCCATGTCTTTGTTAGCAGCCATTTGTACCATGTCTTAATTACTGAGGCTTTTAGAAACACGGTCTGGTGAACAAGATTGTACAATCTGATAGACCGTCTGACTGTCACTCAATTCTTGCAAGAGATAGTGCTGTGTGGTGGGGCAGGGACTTGATCAGCTCAGTCTCTCGAATCTTGTGCCAATCAGACGTTTGTGCTTTCCCCCATCCCTCTCAGACATTTCCTCTCCTTCTCTCTGGGGTCTCCATAGCGCTGTAATTCCTTTAACAGATCTTAATCTGCCACCGTTTCTGCAGGACCAGTTGGAGTAGAAATGGACCACCTATCTTGTTTGATTTTCCATTCTTGTTCTTCTCCATAATGACCTGGTCTGCGGGTCAGATGCTGCCTGCTGGCTTGTTCTGACAGGCCCGCTCAGTTCAAAACAAATGGAAGTTATTTTATACACTTGCAAACACAACATTTCAGAAATAAAAGTACGGCATACATTGGCGAGAGATGCTTAAACCTTTTTGGATGTCCATTCAGCCTATAGAATATTGTTGAAGTTTTTTAAAGTACATTTATTTGAACTTTACAAGGCTTGGTAGGGCATGAACTTCAGTGTAGCAATAAAAAGGTGAACCTCTCTTATGAGATCATTGTAAATTCTTCATGTGGCCATCAGTGAATAAGTCTTTGACCACAATTTGTTTGATAGGATTTAGGGTAGGCTAATTTCTGAAATATGTTAGCTAAGATTTACTTCCGACTAGAAAAATCAAGATAAATTAAGGAAGATTTTATTAGGTTTAGGCCATGCAAACTTAATTAACTGTTTAACGGATGCCCTGTGTCACTTTAACTCAAAAAAACAAAACAACAAACAAACTGTGCTGATACATCATTTTACAGAGATATAGCATGCTTTTCTCGTAATGCACACTTTCTCCACTTTCTCTTGAAGATTTCCAGAGCTGATGCACCAGAATCAAATTCCTATAGGCCTCAAACATCCTCTCTGCGTGACGCGATTTTGAGCTTTCTGTTTGGCTTTAGGACGCGCTCGAAGTTCACTGCCACAACTTGTCTTGTTGATGCCAATATGGCTGCATCCTGGGGTTCTCGCTTGCCTCACTTTTCTGCAGAAAAGAAAATCCGTTAAACATCTAATTAAATTTGTATGGCCTTAGTGTTTTATCCCGAAAAGGGTCACAGAGAGACTAGGCAATGCTTTCATCAAAATATCATTGATTGTTGATGGAAAAAACAAAAAAAACAACAACAATTTAGTTGATGTTACGGCTTCCACCTCCCAGCTGATCTGACTGGTGTTAAGCCCACTTTGTCCTTTGCTGTTCCCTCCTCTCCTATAGCAGTGTTTGATGGTGATTCTGATCTTCGCCTGTGTAGGCAGGCAAGGTCCTCTCTTGAGGTTTGCTTGGAACGCCTCTGGCTATGTAGAGAAATCTCATAATGTTTGTATGTGGTGATTAAAACTGTGTGGACAGAAACCCCTCGATGATGCAATGGGAACGCTTGGGAAAAAACAACAACATGTGGAACGTAGGAGTCTGGCATCATTTTCACAATGCCACCGGGCAGCTGGGCTGTATCTCAGTGCAGCCTCATATAGAGAGGCCCAGTGTTTGTTGCGTTGGCTCAGCGGAGTACTAAGGACACTAACGAAGTTCTCTGTCTCATCTGTGGTCTCGTCGCCTGTCCACAAGCCCAGAACAGGTCCGCTCTTTTCCCTTGTGGGATTTCACATCCTCAGTTTGGGTTGTTTTAACTACCCTGGCATGGCTGTGTTTACAGTACATAGCCATTTACACGCCAGCAGTATTACATGAGAGACAAGCATGTCTTTCTTTCAGTTTTCTTTATTTTTGAGTAACAATATCCTGTAAGTGCAACTCGAGTTTGAAACATGAAAATGAATTCAACATGTACAGCACTTTTGAACGATTACATTCTTCCTGGGTCGATGTCAGTCAGCCATAGATCGTTCCTCTGAGCGCCATCTCCAGATTTGATACTCGCTAGAGTGCGTTTGTGTTTTCGGGTTGGCACAGTGCCCTGCTACCAGCTCTATATGTACACAGGCTTCAACCCATGCTGCCTCCTGTTGAAAAAAAAAAGTAATCTCAAAATGATTGTTTACCAAAGCAAAGAATTTTCCTGAGGAATTCAAGTGTTTAACCTCGTGAAGTCGTATGTCTACCAAGGTCCTCTGCTTTCCAGTTGACATAGGAGTGTCACAGCCAGCGTTGGTTTGGGACGCAGTACTATGGATAATAGTCAGAAGTTGTATTGATGTGGTCGTTTTACTTTTGAAACTCAGTCAGCAGATGGACTTTGGCAGCTTGTCCTAGCTCTTCCCCTCAGTCTCCCTTCAGTTTGATAACTTTAGCAAGCAACGCAACTCCCACGGGAAGGTAGGTAAAATGTACCGGAAAGGGACACGGCTCAAGTGAAACAAGACGTATGTATATGCGTTCATATACAGTATTTGTCTTTGGGTGAAGTACAAGCAGCATCCCTGATTGTTTTCGCACATGTGAATAATGGCAAGAAAACGGCCTTTTGTCATAAATCCTTTGCTGTGACAGGAGCTGCTTTCTTAACCTCCCAGCTCCCTCACCACCTGCGTTTCCCTCCCAGCCCCCATTCCCACGTCGGCTGTGTCTGAAGACCTGCATCCTGGGTGCCAAGTCTAGAATTGTGCTGCAGCTCTCGGTCCAACTCAAATTTGATTAATTTAACTTTATTTAACCCCAAAGGGTCAATTACTACAGGAAGACACTTACTTAAAACAAAAAAAAAAAACAGAAAAACACCCATATGATTTCCTATGATTATATGCACTGAAGAGGGCTCTATCTTTGTACCTGTCATTGACCTTTAGTAACAATATTGCACCAGAACAGATTTTTTTACATGAAATGTTGCCAATGACACTGTCATTTCGGACAGGACTGGGTTGAATCATCATCATAGTGTTTATGATTGATAAATAGGATTTTTAAACGTGAAGAAGTTATGGATTACATCTTTCAGTACATGTGGTCAGAAAGGAGGGGACACCTAGGATTTGGTCCCAGGAGGGGGAACGAAGGGGAGGTCCTGTGCTGAATAGCATAATGGTATTAAGCCACACAGGTGGCCCTGCTTGTACTAATGTGACACTAGGGCAAGCCAGGACATGGGCCCAGTGGTAACAGTTCAGAAGATACACTTTATGTGGGTCCAGTCTTCCGTGATAGCATGGCTCTTTTTTAACAGTTTGTTGCTCATGGTAAGTGGAGAGTGGGTTCTGATTAGGAGGCCAATGCTTTCTGAGCAGAAATTGACTGTGGCTTGCGGGCGGTTTTGTTGGTGATGCTGAGCAAGTTAAACCAATTGTTGTACAAGAATGTTGTTGTTTTTGTTGAGTTGTGACGCCAATGGCGATGAGTTATTTTCTAGTGGGTGTCCCCCCCCCCCAACACATTCAGAGACATAAGACAAAACAATTGTAGTAAATATTCTGCCTTCTCGCTCGCCAGAAAGACACTGCATCCCCCTGCTCTTATGAGACTAGGGAAAACCTCTGGCTCCTTTCAGGAGGCCCGAGGTCCACACTGTACAATCGGTAATGTAGTTTAAAGGGTTTGCTCACTCTCTCCATTACCTCTGACATTCTGAGCATCCATGTGATCACAGAGAAGATGAGGAATGGGGTAAAAATATCTTGGAAGTTTTTTTTTCTGTACCCTGTCTATTTGCTGTTTCCTCTAATAATGGACTGTTTGAGCCTAGTTTTCCATGGAAGATCCATCAGCGTAGAGTAGATCCTGAATGGTTTGCTCCAAGGGAATTTTCTCGGTGGAAAAGTGAGCACTGAGCAAGTCTGTTTTCTAGTACTTGCGCGGCACTCTCGCCGTGGCGCTCGTCTCTCCGCTCACCATGGTAGCACAAATATTGGCCTTTTCCAGTTGAGTGAATGCCATAGCTGCCCGACTGAAATGGCCACTGCTTTGACAGAATTAAGAGTTTCCCTTTAGTTCTCTCCAAGAACCGCGTCTCCGAGTATGAAGGGAAGGACAGGCGCTGTTCAGTTAACTGCCTGTTCCTGTTTTGGACAATTCAGTTATCATCATCATCAGTCAGTTCACAACGTGCTAGAACTAACCTACGTGTTGTAATCAAAAACGGTACATTGAGGTTTGACAACTTATTTCATTGATTTGCGATGAGAAATGATCCTTTTGATTTAGGGTATGCAGTAAGGTTCTCATACAAAATATTGTGGCTTGTTTCTCATTTTTTTGGCGAAAAAGAACGTGTGTTGATTCTAAAGAGCCCAGTACTTTTCAGCAACATACCCTTCCTCCCTCCTTCAAAGAGCTGAAAGGAGATCAGGGGCTCAGAGAAAAGAGCTTGTGAACAGCGAGAGGATGATTGGCAGCTGTATTCATTTCCTTCATGCCACTCTCCGAGGGTTCAGCAGTTGAATGGGAGAGCCCCGCTCTCACATGTCTTTTGTCTAAGAATTGCTGCACTGGCAGGAGATTCTGTCAAACAAGAACCCATTTATAGTTTGTTGCCCTGCTGTTTAAATCAGATTTCACTCATGGTTTTTGTGTACAGTGGAGTCCTCAGTACATCCTTCTCACTTGTTGGTCCTCTGTTGAAATATTAAGGCCTAAACTGGATATTGTATACGAAATGTCAGACTTGCTGTGGCAGAGTTTAGGCAATTTCCGTGGCCCTGGGCAGCTTTTTTTTTTTTTTTTAAATAGAAAAAACTTTATTCTAAACTTCTTGGAATTGAGGCTGTTGGAACTGGAAGATTAAAACTCATTTAAAAATATGAAAGTATGAAACCTAAATGCAAATGTGTTCCAAAGGAGCTCTAAAGTTAATCCAAGTTACAATATGTACAAATGTGTGTTCAGTATCACGCATCGACAACGAAATTTCAATAATAATACATTATTATTGGAATATATTTTTTTCTGTTCAGTTAATCTGCTAGGGTCTTGATATTTTCGTTTTTGGCATAATAAAATTCTTATTTTGAATGACATTGATGTACTTTACTATTATGTGGAAATTAAAAATTTGCTAGGAGCATTAGGTAATTAAAAAATAAATAAATAGTGTAGGGTTATCTATAAAACAAAAATAGTTTGGATTAATTTTCTCTTGGCTAGTAAATACACCTTGCCAGTCTAACATTCCATACAAACCTTTGACCTTATTCGTATATAGCCCAGGCATTCAGACCATTGCTATATTCACATAGCTGTATTCACAAGCTGCCCACCTGAAAACATGGCCCAAATTTAGACTAGAAGGGCGGTGTGTAAAGCCACTTAAGTGACCCTGTATTCGCGTCAGGATGAAATCATCGTGACATAAACAGCTAAGGATATTTGTATTTATTCTGTAAACTGTTTTCTGTTTTTTGAGTAAACTATGGTGCCTCATTTGGCAGTAAATAACCATCAATGAGGCGCCCATAATAGAAAAGCAGCAGACAGATTTTCTCAGATTCCTTTCCTTCCCTACATCCTTTTCTGCCCTTGGGGCTCTCCGTGGAATAAAAAAAAGAGAAAGTGATGTATGGCTTCTTTGATGTACGTGAAAGAAAACTTTAGAGATGGTGACTTGATGTGTTTTTTCTCTAAGCAGTGGAATGCATTAAAGCCTTGCTGTTTTTGCACCAAGGCTGTTGTTATAGCTTAGCCAAAAGGTCTTGATGTCAAATGTCTTCAGCAAGAATTTTTAGCTTTTAGTTAAGCTTTTCAGACATTCCCCATGATGATTCATTGTCCTTTGCCTACATCGTGATTGGCATTTACCTCTCCTGACCTGCTCTTTGATGCCCATCCTCCCCGAGCTGCAACGTTGACCTGGAAGTCAAGTCACATCTGAAAATGGTTTTCTGTTGTGACACGCCAGCCTCTGTCAACTACAGCTTAGCTAGACCTTGTCACCGGTCTGCTTTTAGCCTGCTCACATGACGGACTGCAAAGAAAGGTGTTGCTGCTAGTGCAAAAATATTCAGTGAGGGTGTAATTCTATACATGCTAAGGAGTCTCAGTCCTGATCACCCTCCCCCACTAACCTGAAGTAGTCTATTCCTCTGTTGTCATCAAAGTACCCGGGCAAGATGTATACAACTTTGTGCAGTTTGAACATAGAAACAAGCGTCTGGTGGTCAATGCTCAAAAGGCTGGTCAGTTCTTGGAGTGTTGGGTATACAAAAACAATGGTTAGCCTGCAATATTTTGTGATTTTTCTTGCAGTATTTGAAATGCAAATAATTTAGAGATACAGAAGTCGAATGTTGATTTGAGGATCTATCGATTTATTTTCCATTTCCTCCGATTTCAAACAGGTAATTGTTACACTTCTGCTATCATTGCTGATAAAAAAAATATGTCTAGTGGCAAAACATTATGACAGCAGTGATGATGTTAGAGGTTTTCAGAGGCCAGAACACTGAATGATCTTGAAACCTGTGAAACTGTCATATTTTCGAAACTAGAGTAACACATCGGTATTGATAAATGAGATTTGTTATTCTTCTGAAATGAGTCTCTTGAAATAATATTCTACAGTGGAATAGGGTGAAAATGTGGGTTAGATAAGCCTCGCTGTAATACGCAATATTTTTCCATCTTCATTCACTGTTGCCATATAATCATAATGCCACTTTTTAATCCTCTGATATTATAGCAGTAATATCCAACCGAGCGTTCTTTACTGAGATAATGGGCACAACTGGGACGTGGCTGAATGTGAGGTGCAACTGATTACTATTCATCACCCAAGACCCGTAATCACAGTCGAGAACAGACTTCCTGGTATTCTGGCTGCTGTACAACAGTTTCCAGCACGAGTAGAGAGCATTTAGTAGTATGAGGAGTCAGTCAGTTCAGTCAGTCGGTTGTCACTAAAAATTTGAATGTGAAGTGGCTGAAACTACCAAGATTACAATTCTATTACATTGTTGATAATATTTACACATTACGTAATAAAGCACAGTGAAGAGCGCTCGCAGTTAGTTTTCATTTCTGCATAGTTTGAGCGTGGTTTCTCCTGTTAGTTCTAGTGGAGTATCTACAGACGGCGATATTCTTCTGTTGAATCTTGCCGCTTAATTAATGGAATCCAAATCATTTTCAGATATTGGCTATTCAGATGTTTTGGAGTTATCTGCTCTTCAGGCTGCTCACTTGTTGAGCTGATGCCAGCGTTGGCTAGCTTACTAGCTGAGAGAACAAGAAATGGCAGTCAGTTTGCGAGAGGTGCAACAGTGAATGAGAAAACCATGTGACTGTGCGAGGAGTCAGATGTCAAGGTCAAAGGCACGTTCAAAGCACATTAAACACATTTCCCCGTTTGATGGGCTGTTTAGAATTCAAATTTGTGAAAAATATTTCAAATGCAAATTCTTTTTGAATTTTTATACTATTTCTGACAACCCATATGTACACAACATTCATATGTGCAAAAAACATAACATAACTAAAAGATGCTAACTAGCTCTCTGGTTAATTAAACATGTCTTTGTTCAATCTGCTTGCTGTGTTGAAACTTCTTAAAAGTAAACATATTCCATATATTGCACATAGATTACTTTACAGTCTGCATAAGCGTCATCTGCATGTAGCTTGCATGGATGTTGGCACATTCTCATCAAGTTGTTTATGAACCCCAAACCATGAATGGAAACATGTATGTTTCACTTTTGTGTTTATGTATTTTTTTTATACCACTGACCCCAGATAGATTTGGCCTAGTGCTGTATGCAAATTTTGTTTGTGTATATATTAGGGGTGGGAATCATCAGAGACCTCACAATACGATACTATCACGATAGTTGGGCCAAGATAACGATAATATCAAGTTATGGGCGGTCATTTTTAAATTCAAACTTGAAAACATACCCCTACAACTCCCTACAACATAACATATTATGGGGCAGAGTTAGTTAACTCTTTCATTTAATTTATCGGAGTAGCGCTGAATATTTATCACTGACGTTAAATCTCATACAAATTACCTTTCTCCAAGTCAAAACTCTGCAGCGTAAACATGCTGGTTAGAAGTCATTTTGGGCAGAGCTCTTTCTGTTTGTGTGACATGGAGCATAGAGTGTAAACACAGAACTGGGGTGGGGGCACGTGACCACGAGCAGAGCTCAGAGTAGATAATGAGTGCATTTTCATTTCTGGATGAACTATGAACTACCCCAGCAAATTGAGGGCAGAAGGCTACATAATGTGTAAGCTGAATATTGGAGTATCTAGGTTGAGGTGTGTTTCCATCCAGTTTCTTTTAAGGTTTATAAATGCTATATAAATGCTGTAAGTGTTATTACAAGCAGCCTGGTTGCTAATGGAGACATGCAGTTATTTCATAAATCAGCTGATTCTCAGTCCAGTTCTAATTTAGATCTACAGTCCAAATTCTCCAGTCTCGTGATTTTTTTTTCTGCATATTTTATCACTTACAGCATAAATTTTAAGTCAAATTTTCCCAGTATTTGAGGGTAAAACAAGTTTAAAGGAGCAAGGTTTTCTATCCTGTCAGACATGACCAGTCGCCTGGTTGGATTAACAAAATTAGCATTTGTTGCGGTTCTACATCACAAAGCAAACAGTTGTCTCTCTGAGAAGCGGATAACTGTTTTTAACCTGTTATTTGTTTGATAAAGGACATTTAGGCTATTTACTGAAACATGGCCCTGGTGCTTATTAGAGGTGGGTTACTACTCTCGACAGTATGCACACGTCTCAACTAAACCAGGAAGACGTCTTTATTTTGAATACTTGTTTACATGAGCTAAAGCTCTTTCCATTGAAACATTTACGATAAATCTTTTTGCGATTGTTGTTCTGTTATCTAGTGTTTACCCTGGCTCTATATAGCAAACATATTGGCTATATGGGATTGGTTTACTTGTCTGACAAACAAAATTATCTTCGTTGACTTGTTCGCTGGCATTTTCCTAATGGAAACACCAGTGATCATGACTAACATTTTAGTGTAGAGGAGGAGGGATGTGTGTTCCACTGTGTCTTATGATTGTCTTAATGGCTGGCTGCAAACCGTGTTTGCTTGAGAAAGGATGCACCCTAACAGAATTACAAACTTCCCATCAAACCATGGTCATTTTCGCGTGGGGCTACATCCCATTTATGCCCGTTTCAGTCATGGACAAGCAAGCCCCTTCAGCTTTCGGCTGCTCCGGTGTCCCCATGAAACCCAAGACCATGAGATCCTCACCAGGTTAGCCCGCTCCTATCCTAATGCCCCATGGATTTGTTTGGAGTTTCCAGTTGATAGAGTTTCGAGCGGGTCTTCATTTTCTCCAGCCCAGTTAATGTGGCCAGTATCTCCTTAGCGAGAGGCCAGTGGGGTAGTGTTTATCTCCTGGGCGCTCAGGGATGGAGGCACAGCGTGGCCTATGAGCAACAGAAGGCTCTTTGTTATACCTGTGCCACCTGGCCACGACCACCTTTTGTTCTCCCCCTGTAAAGGCTGCAACGTGATCCACAGCTTGCAAGAGAACTGCGGCATGTTTACGTTTTAAGTTGTGGGGCTCAAAATGCTAGATTTTTTTTAAATTTATTTATTTCAGATGCGTTCCTCCAGACTGTCAGTTTATATGAACACCCATATGTATGAGCATTTTCAGGACATTTTACAAATGGATCAATTACAAAATTAAATACACAATCCCACGTTTCTGACAGCCCTGTAAAATAATATTGTCAGATAGGTGAGCAGAGTCCCGGGTGTACCAATGAAGTCAGGTGTTGGAGAGGTTTTATTATATTCCAACTGAGTAAATCCCAGCTATCTCATTTTTCAACTCCGGAATTGTATTAAAAAAAAAAAAAAAATCTGTGTCCAGATGTATCGCAGTTCATGAGGAAATTGTAATATCCAGCAACATTTTTTTGGTAAACGAAACATCATGAATATGATTTTTATTTTCCTCTCTCTTTCAATATCACTCATCCCTATGGTGGATTTGATTACCCGAGTAAAATTGTCCAGAAATAGGAGTCGCTTAAATGGGTTTCTCTTTGTTGGTTGAGTTTCTTTGAAGAGTAACCTACTAATGACATCACAGCCCACTCTGACTGGGTTGTGTGTTGTTTTGATGGGTAATAAAAGTAGAACATTTGGCCTCTTATGTGGTGTGCCTGGATTGCGTAGCGGCTGGGGAGGTGGTTCTTTAAGACTGTCTCACCCCCTCCGCCAGCCCCTTTGTGCCTGACGTCTCGGATGATTCAGTGCACTCGCAACCCGCATCCCACATAGAAATGTAAGCCATTCATTTTTTATCACTATTCTTTCCCCTTATTGCTTTCTCTAAATTCACTGTCACTACACCAAATAAGACGGCGTGAAAAGAATTCCAGCTTCTCCGCTTGGGTTTTTTGTTTTTTGTCTTCTGGGACGGACTAGATGCATTGTGCTGGGTAACAAGCTCTTGATTGGGTCCGTGCTCTTAAGCAGAAGTGGAGTGTATGCCAGACCTGCGTGTAAGTTAGAAAAGGTAGCGAGGTCAAGCCCGAGGCACTGAGACTGTTTCTAGAGAGTAATACTAAGGTTGTTTTGCTAGAATTCCTATACTTCCAGGAGTGATTGTAGCTTTCCTGTGACTAATAGTGTAAGCAGTTGAACCATGAAATGATGAAGTATAAAAGACCCCCC
>OMKK01027190.1:1138-11433 GCA_900302305.1 Polymixia japonica
CTTCTTGCTTGCAGTATAACAAGACTCAGTTTAAAAGCCCAATTATCGCTGCATGCTGACCAGATACCAATCCTATCCCATTCCTGTGTTCCAAGTTGTTGAATAACCACTTACAACGACAAATGATGTGAGGGATAGTACAGGCCTCATTAACAACAAAACAGAATGTGTCAGAATCCACACTAACTGTATAATTTATTGTTAGAATGGTGTGCTAACCCCAACAAAATGTACGACTACTTATCATAGTCCAAGGAGACATTCCTTTACATGCTTTCCCTTTCTTTAAGGCTTGCAAACACATGGCATATGTGCTCCCCTCGTGCCCCCACCCTTCTCCATGTGTCCAACACCAAGAGGGCAAAAGGGCCAAAGATAAGATGAGTGTGTGCATGGGGGGGGGGATCTCCTCCAGACTTCCTGTTCATGACCTGTGTTGGGGGCAGGTGGCTGTCCATCTCTCCCCAAGCCAGACTCGTCCCTTCTTGGGCGAAATGTCAGCATTTCTCTGCACATATCTGGAATGATCCAGCATTACCCGATTCTTCCAAAGAGTAGGAATGTGGGCACCATGGATCCATGGAACAACACCATGGATATTACAAATAGTGAGCCATGGATCACTCTATGTAGAAGATTGCTGATTTTTGTTTTGTTTTGTGAAGCAGAAAATATAAACCCTTTTCATATGGCTGTTATTCACAACATGTTGCGATGCCTCACATTGGCTATTTGTGTTAAATGTAACAGTCTACCTACCATCAGCATAGGATCTCATTTATTTAGTCGTAAAGCAACTTACAAAAAGTATAGTCATTTCTCAGCATACCAACAGCATTTCAAAAATAAAACATCTACCAAAGGTAAATAAACTGGAAAAAATCTATTAAACTAACTAATATGTAGTATGTAAGATATAATATGCCTTTAGATTGTGTATATTACGAGAGTATCAAGTTGGTATCAGCTAGTCTGACCTATTAAAAAACTGGGGATCAGCATCAATTTATGAATTCCGTCCAATGGTCGCCGATTTAATATGACGGCAAGTCACATTCAACTGTGTTTCAATCAATCTGCACCAATAACTAGGTCTTTGAATTTTCTGGCTGGCGAGATTCCTCATTTTGTAAGAAATTTTCAAGGTTATTTATTTATTTAAGTCAGTCAGTCAGTCAGTCAGGAGGCTGGTGGTTAAAATACAGCCTTAACTACTTGATGTCAGTTTAAATTCTAAAATACCAGTAGCAGAGTTCCGTTTCTTTCCTTTTTGAAAATCCACCAGGCTTCTGTTGTACCCCCATCCCACTCCCATCCCTGTATATGAACATTTAGGCGATGGTCACTCTAACCAGTGACGTGTCCCTCTCAGTATGTGTTTTGCCTGTCAGACCAACCTGTTCTGTGGCTGTGTGGCTGGCACTGCCCAACAGGTTGCCATGGCTCTAGCCACGACTGCCCATCTGCCCCCAACATCTGTCCCCACATCTGCCTCGCCACGGACAACCAAGGGACAGACTCAAGGAGAGCCTCCCCTGTCACATTAATGCTCAGGCATTAATGTCCCGGATGTGTACGCTGCCATGGTCTTTACTATCATATGTTTTCCAGCCCATTTAGGCCGCATTCACACCGTTGTTTTTTTATTTTTGTTTATTTTATTGTTTTTATTTTGTTTGTAGTCTTTCAATAATCTGAAAAAGCAGGCCTTGTGACATGCACCTTATTTCCACAAGGACATCAGAGGCTCTATTCAGCAGGTGACTGCATTTTGTTTACACAGTAGAATAGATATAGGTTACATAAACAAAAGGGAAGACTGCTTGTGCTGACTTTAATGATGGAGGCAGATGAGCCTGATGAGGGCTGGGGCTGCTGAAACTCCACCTTATTTTTGTTGCGATTGGTCAGCTCACAAAAAAATGCACTCCTCTAAAAGGTTTCACTTTTTTCAACATTAAAAAGCTCCTTGCTCTTCCAAAAAAACAAAACCAGGCACAGTGATTTTTTCAAAGCACCTGCTTTCCATCCACCTTTTGGACGCTCCACATTTATTTTAAGAAAAATAAGGCTGGGGCATTTTGAGAAAAGCAGAACAGTGTGAACATTACCTTTAGTTGACTAATGATGATGAAGAAGAGGCAGGATTTCATGCTATGTAATTTAACTGACAGGTTGACAACAGCTTGCCTCCGGCTCCTTTGCCATCGTCACTAAAGCTAGTGCAACCACTCTTCTCTTTGCTTTGATCAAACAAAATACATTAATGTATGTATCTGTTGTTTGTTTATGCAGCCAGCATCTTTTGAAATATTAACAAAATACCACGTTATCACCAGCGTAATTGTGCGACAAATAGTGACGTTATTATAAAAAATAAAGTGTGTGTTGTGCGACCTACATTCATATTATCAGCACAAAATCCTGTGGAGGCTGTGATTTTCTTTCTATAATACAATAAGCAGAAGGTGCCAGCACCCCCCTAGTCTGTGTGAGGGGTACTCGACCATCTCGCATAATTCAATGCCTCCACCAATGCAAGCTTTTCTTCGTCTCATTGTTCTTTTTAATTAACTTTAGATCAAAGTTATAGATTAAATTAAGAATTGTATTTGTTTCTTTTGAGAAATTGAAAGGCCAAAGAAATCAGTTTTATATTCATAAACTAGAATTAACCTTAACTCACTAAGAGTGTTTGTTTGTGTGCGTGTGTGTGTGTGTGTGTGTGTGTGTGTGTGCGTGTGCGCAACACTAAGACCCACAAAGACATAAATAAAGGAATAAATAAATATAAAAGGAAAAAAAAAAGTGAATATAGAAATAAATAGATCAATAAATGTGGAAATTAATATAGAAATATACATTTTTGCGCATATGTATTTATTCTGTTGTATCACTTATCCATTTATTTCCATATATATCCATTTATTTCTATATATATACATATATATAGATACATATAGATATAGATATACGTATAGGCGATATAGTCTAATTACTAGACAGACTATACGAGACGGGGTCTCTAGCAGTTCTGACTAGTGGGTGGACCAAAGCAAGATGATTGACAGATTGCACTCATCGGGAAAAGCAGAAAAAAAATACAGAAATAAAAAACATGAAAAGATTTAAGAATTTCTATATTTATATCCAGATTTTTATTCATCTATTTCTGTACATTCATATATCAAATTAATGTTTTTATTCCTTTTTATGTCCACATTTATTTATTTTATTTATTTATTTCGTCTTTGTGGCAATGTGTGTGTGTGAGTGCGTGCGTGCGTGCGTGTGTGCGTGCATGCATGGGTGTGTGCATACGTACACATGTATGTGCAGTATATATGTATGTGTGACCTGTGCTGGATTAATGGGAGCAATTGGACTGTAAAAATGTGCATGTGAGCACCACAGAGCCATAAAGACAAGGATTTGACAGATACCCCCATGAAAAGACCTTGAAACAGGATAACGGCCATTTTTCTCCCAGTTGATGTGACTGTGTGCATTTTGATTCTCGTGTGTGGATGTTTGCTTTCTCTTGACTTGGTGGTGTGTGTGTGTGTGCGTAAGAGGGTGTTTATATACCAATAAATAAGTGTTCTTGATCGATGATAAGAGATTCACTGTCATCTGAACATTACATGCCCATTGTCAAAGTTTGGTAAATGATGTGAGTTTGTTATATGAATGCAGGCCATAATTTAAATGATAACATATAATTTCTATTTCGTTCAGTGTTTTCTTAGCAGAATAAACGTTGTGTCTCTGTTTTCATCAGGGCTCCACGCTTCAAGGGCTACCAGCAGCAGGACAGCCAAGAGCTCCTGCATTACCTACTGGACTCCATACGAGTAGAGGAAACTAAAGTAAGCTTACACACACTTACAATTGCAAGTGTATCAGACTGCCTTCCTATCTGCTACTTAGTTATGATATGCCAAAATATCCAATGTTTTCTTTTTGTTTAGGAATCCTGTGTTTCACAAATGTATTAACTATTTATATACACAGGTGTATTATATACACGGACGGGCCCTGTTACTGTGTGTTTTATGGCCTACACTGACCATAGGTTTTAGCCTACAAATAACACTAATTTATAGAATGCAGTCAAAGCAATGATAATAAATTATCCATATTCCTAAAGTCTACAAATTAATCAGTTGGACTAATCATTGCAGCACCAAAGACAGACTACATAAATCTGGATGTATTTGTATCCCTACCGCCTAGCTGTAGTACCACACCTTGGTTGTAATAATAGGGCTGTCAAACGTTTAAAAAGTTAACCAATTAATCACATAATTTGTTGTGATTAATGATGATTAATTGCATTTTGTACTTTGTAAGAATATTTCTCTTAAAATCCCAGATATTTCCCAAATGAATGTACAAAAAACAGAGAATATTAAATTAAATACTATAACATGTGACAAATTCAAATTTGTAGTAGTGTGTACATGCTGATGTTGCGTCATCATAATTAACAGCGTTATTTTTTATTAACGCTATTATGTTGATGTTATGTCACAGTCAAAGGAGTTAATTTATGGAACAACTGCAGTGAAGAAATGAAAACATGTAGAACACTAAGTAAGTTTAAACAAATCTTTAAAAATAACATTGCATGTTGGGATATGGGATGGATGATGGGAGAGGGGTACTGGAATAATACGAGGTACAGGATGTGTAGGGTACTTCTTTTGACTTGTGTTGTTTTATTTGTTTTCTATTCTAATTGTTTATTTGTTTTCTATTCTAATTGCTTCCTTTTTTCTTGTTTTGTTTTGAATGTGCTGTTTTGTGAAAGATGAAGTTAAACATTAAGTTTATTGATAAAATACAAAAAAGGGGTAGGACTAGAAAAGTTCTTAACCTCTTCCTACTCCTCAGACATGGAATGTTTATTTGTGTTATTTACTGAAAGTTTGCTAAAAATGTTTACTGTTACTTCTGTTTGTTTTGTTTTTCCTGTATATATATTTTATTTTGTTATTTTAACATATTCGAAAAAAAATATCTATCTATCTATCTTTTTACCTATCAACTTTGACAGCCCTAAATAATAATAATAACAGTTTTATTTATATACCACTTTTAAAAACAGAATTTACAAAGTGCTTTACAGGAAGTACAACACAAACAGAAAAAAGACAATAGGATTAAAACAGAACAATCAAATCAAAACATTTTTTTAAATCAATCCTAAAACTAACTGGTGACCAAGACAGGATTAATGTGTTCTGTTTTCTTGGTTCTGGTAAGAATGTGAGATGCTGCATTCTGAATGAGCTGTAACCCCTCAATTGATTTCTTAGGAAGGCCAGAGAAAAGAGCATTGCAGTAATCTAATCTACTTGAAACAAATGCATGGATGAGCTTTTCAATAAGTGGTCTAAATTTGGCAATGTTTCTAATATGATAAAAGGCAGTTTTGTTTAAAAAATTAAAATGTGAAGACAAACTGAGAATCTGAATCAAAGATCACCCCCAGATTTCCTGCCTACCCAGTCCTACAGAACCCAGCATTGCCATAATATATACTCTTTTCGCTTTTGAGCCAAAAACAATGTGTTTTGTTTGTGTGTTTTATCATCATTAAGCATCAGAAAATGATTTGACATCCAGACCTTTATGTCTGACAGACAACAAGTGTATTGATAGAGGAGATTTTATTGGGATTAACAGCAAGGTAGACCTGGGTGTCATCCGCATAACTATGAAAGGATACATACTAGAATTAGGGCTTGAAAACATTTAGCAGATGAAAGGAGCAGAGAAAGCTTTTATTGTTTTGAGGTCTGCGGTGGTGTTGATGTGTTGACCTTACTTAGGTTATTGTCCAAATACACCAGACATATCAGAAGGTCACTGGAATTTTATTGGGATTTAGATGATCAGTTCAAACCATTTGAGACCAGTGTAAAAGCCATCATGTGGGACATTCAACTGTTGCTATGTTTTTGTGCATTTGTGTGCGCACGGGTGGGGGGGTGTGTGGGCAGGTGGGTGTGTTGTTGTGTGCACACATGTAGGTCAAGGTCCTCTCTTTGCACAGTTAGCCAGCGTTTGTCTTTTTACCTTATGGTGCCATGTTTTTTGGCAAATACAGAGTTCCCCCCCTTGCGGGACAATTAGGGGACCCCGCAGCGGCCCTTTGCAGAGCAGAGCCGGCGCCCATGGCCCCACCAGTGGCTCAGTGAACCCAAGAGGAGAAGTTAACGGGTGTGTGCAGTGGTCAGCCCGGGGCCTGGGAGGGGGCGCAGGCCGGGCCTCTCGTGGTCCCATTCAAACTTGTGAACGCTGACAGTTGTGCCACTTAGGGGACTTGCAAGTGGCACGACCGCCATCATTGTGTGATCTTGGGAAACCCACAGCTGCTGAATGAGCTGCAGGGCCATTCCATTGTGCTAGAGGGTCACCCACCACCCCCTTCTGTACACACACACACACATTCACACTCGCACTCATCCATCCCCCTCCCCGATTCAATCAAGAAGGTAATAGGGGGGGTTGAAGCCTACCCTCTTCATTCACTCGGGCAGTCCTATTTATACAGCTAAGCACATTCAGATACAGTGGCATTTAGCCTATGTGTGAATTTACCGCTTTATACTTTTAAAATGAACAAAAGCATACATGTGCGACAGGGCTCACAAACATTTTATAATTATTAGAAATACTTTCTTTTTAAACACCTACACACTCACAGACACACACACACACTTAACAGGCATTATCACCTAATCCAACAACAATTAATCCATACCTACTGAACTTAAATAAATTCAACTGAAATTTCAACTAAAATAGGAACACTTGAAGAGACAAACTCATTAAATACCCCTTAACTTGAATGGGTGTTTGGCTGGTAGTTTACCAGAGGGTGTCACCAACCTTAGAGGCCCTAAGTGTTTGTGTTGGTTGGCCATTAGTATCAGGGGTCTAAATATGCTAATTTGGCCACAAGCAATTATCACCAATTAGCCGAGACAGTAGGTATTACCCTCTCAGGGCATGGCCTGTCCTTCTTTGCTTCATCTTCTTTTTAGTTTCCACCCCTGCACCCTTCTACCACCAACCCTCTCCACCCCCTATCCTCCTTTCAATGCCTCCCCTCCCGTTCCCCTCTAAGTCTGGCGTGGGACAGGGCACGCTGTTACTTTGGGGAGGGGGACGGGGAGTGTGTAGGGGAGGGGGGTGCTGGTAATTAATTAGTAGGGGAGCCCTGGCATGGTCTGCCTGCAGTGGCTGGAGTGGGGTGCAGGCTGGCTGGGCTGGGATTAACGAGGCTTTTTGACCTAAATAGCCAGTCCAGTCCAGTGTGTGGGTCCCAGGATAATGGGGAGGGCCGACTGGTCGAGTCCACAGACATAGACCACGGCCAATTATCTATTGATTGGTGCTTTACTGTGGCTGTGCCTCTTCACAGCTCTCTCGCGAACACACTCACTGACCATGTCACCTTCAATAAGAGGGGCCCACGGAGATGTCACACACACACACACACACACACCAGTACATGCTCACATACACACATTTTCAAATGAGGTATCTGCATGGTACAGTAATGTTACTAGACAAGCACAATTATTTATTTTTACCTTAATGATGAATAGCTTTGAATATCTGTAAATGTCAAATTCAGCATTGCCCTAGATTGGGGTTATTTCCCTGATGGATGTAACAGAGATAGTTCAGAACCCTAGCCTACAGTTTGATTTTTCTTTCAGTATTTCCAAAGCCAGTCTTTAGTCTGCAGTCATGTATATTTTGTGTTTGTCATTTCTAGAGGGTCAAAGCGAGCATTCTGAAAGCTTTCAACAACCCCACAGAGAAGACAGCGGATGAGGAGACCAAACGCCAAGTCAAAGGTTCATACACGCACATTTTTCCAGACACAGGGCTCAGATCAATACCCCCATCTTGTGGCAGTTAATGGAAATACACCTCAGATCGTTTCATTTCAGGGCTCTCGGTTTCAGTGCCAGAGGAACACTTGAACATCCAATGGAATATGTTTTATAACCAATTTATAATCGCAAGCAGCATTACAAATAATATATTGAACATCACTAATTTCTGTAGATTGAATGAAATATCTCCCTTTTTCTCACAGCGTACGGCAAGGAGGGTGTGAAGATGAACTTTGTCGACCGCATCTTTGTGGGGGAGCTGACCAACACAATTATGTGTGAGGAGTGTGAACATGTAAGTGCCCTATACACCCGGATGTGAATGGTCAGGTACAGAGAATTATGTAGCTAGATGCTTCTGCGTGGGTAGCAGATAGAACTAGCCACGGTGATTCTTTTGTTAATGTCTCTTAGATCATTTGACAAAACACTGAATGCTTTGCTGCTTCCCATAGTAGTGGTTGACAAAGCATCTGCTGTCTTTAAGTTGATGGTACTGACTGAAGGACGTGGCCGTCGCATACAATGCGTTGTGCTGCCACACAAGACCGGCCGTGTGCCGTTAAAGCATTCTGATATAGAGAAGCTCAACCCTGTGTTGTCTGAGAGCCACGTTTTCGAAAATCTTATTTTCTTGCAGCTTCATTTTCGCCTGCCGTTAGCCAGGGAGCCTAATCAAGCAAACCTGACCCAACCTAAAAGCTCACGATACTTTATCCAGCCTACCTTACCTTGAATGTACTTAAAAAGTAGTCAGTAGCTTTAGTTAATCTTTTTTGTGTTATTTATGTTAAACACTGTATAGGAAGTCTCATTGATTGCTAGAGCTAGTGCCTTTGCTCGATCATGGGCCTCAGCTGGCAGGTCCTTGTCACTGTGAGCCAGTGAGCTGAGTTTCTCGGCATTAAGGTGACGCTCCTGTTTCGCCAGCTGCTCTGGGCAGGCTGTGTCTCTCATGCTGCAGCCACAACGAACCAAAAGATGTCCTCTGCTGTAAACTGACAGAGGAAGCAGAACCGTGGCGCACAAAAAACCAACACTTCAAGGACCAGCTCGAACACCAACCTCAGTAGGCATTGACAACAAAATGCGGGAGCTCAGGGCTGTTAACAAAACAAATGTCGCCGTGCAAGCAAAGGAGCAGCCTTGAAGGCACACGGCACCAGGTGCGTAGCTGCCAGAGAAGAAGATGGAAGGACGATACAGGTCCCTCCCAAGATCCTCACTCAAACCTACCAGACAGGGGTTTCTGTACACACGGTGCAGTGGAAACTCCTTGTTAAGGCCTGGCGCGTTGGCTACCCTAAGTCTTGCTGTCAGTCAAGTACGGCCTAACCAATGGGCTCCGACTTGATGTTAGTTATTTAGGGAGATTACTATTTCTTTGCTCATACTGCGACACCTGCTGTTTTTCAGTTTTCTTTCTCTCTTTCAGATTTCCACAGTAAAGGAGGCCTTCATAGACATCTCTCTACCCATCATAGAGGAGAGGGTGAGCCTTAGAAAAGCCTTAGTAAATCCATAGAAATATAGATGTGAGAATTAGGATTACCACTCCAATATAGATGCAGTTTGCTAACCGTCAGTAAGTAAGCACGGAGTGAATTGTTTTAGAAAGCACAAGCGTATAAAAGATCCCAGCTTGTTAGATTTTTATTTACAACAAATAACAGGACATAACATGAATTGAACTTTGAACTTATGAGGTATGTATTTGTCATGCTCAGATATCCAAACCGTCCAACCCTGGAAGGCTGGGGAAGGGCTCCCGGGAGCAGGAAGTCCACTTGTCTCCGGGTGACCACATGCTTGCTGCTGCACACCCATTCAATAGGAACACTAGGAAGCTGAGTGGACAGGTAGTGTGTGTGTGTGTGTGTGTGTGTGTGTGTGTGTGTGAGTGTGTTTGAGTGTGTGCGAGAGCTTTGTATGCTGATTATTTTCATTCTACTTTATTCCTTTGCTGTTTTTGTGGTGTTGATATTGAAATGGTGTTCTAGCAGGATTAATGCACACGCACTGCCTAAAATGGGATATTTGTCTTCCCCAACAGAAGCAGCAGGGCAGGAGGCCTTCAGCCTCTGCAGAGGAGAAGGGAGCAGGCTGTGGAGCAGAGCGGCCAGAAGAGGAGGCGTCGTCAGCAGCCAGCGGTGCGGCCCGTGGTGTCCCAAGTTGCAGGATGGCAACTGCAGGCAGCCTATCGGACTGCAGCGACAAAGACTCGGGCGCTCAGGACAGCAGCAACGACGCTGACAGCGAGGCCTCGGAGAGTGAGTGGACCCCGCGGCCCTCCTCCAGCCAGGGCCACGGTCGAGTGTCCACCCCGACGCCCACCTCCACTTCAACCCTCACCCCTTCCCCTACGACCACCTCCGC
>OMKK01027234.1:1753-16602 GCA_900302305.1 Polymixia japonica
AGAGAGAGAGAGAGAGAGAGAGAGAGAGAGAGAAAGAGAGAGAGAGAGAGGGAGAGAGAGAGGAAAAACAAAATGACGATGGAAGAGAGTGTGTCCCTAGTCTGTTCCCTAGTCTGCTAACACACTGCAGAAATGGCTGTGTGTGCTGTGAGTCTGTGTGTGCCTGTGCAACAGAGCTCCCCACTACTGACAGAGGGAGTGTCTTCAATACATATAGGCAGCTACTGTTAGCGCTACACTAGCCTTCATGATTAGCTTTAGCTATTATTCCCATTATGGAAGTTAAGATTTTGAAAATACCCCATTCACAATGCTAAAAAATGTTTTCCATATATGGAACTATGTTGGTGAGAGATGACAGAAATAATATATTTTAAAAAGAGGTGACGGCAATAACATATATAAAAAAGATAAAAGCATTGAAATGGAGCCTGTGAAAAAACACCATTGGTAATCAGTCATTATCATGTTTCTTTAAACACACATTATTTTGGCCCTCTAATTGTAAAGCGTTTGGTCAAATCTCACACTGAAAACTAAGTACTTCTGTGTCAGTTCTAGAAGCAGTGGTATTCTACAAACTATTCTTACCGTCAGTGATTCCCTTTTACGACCACTTGTGATGAAGGTAAACCCCTGTGTTTCAATGGCAACACCGGTTTTCTGTATATGCTCTTCCACATACCTGAAATGGCAATGGATCAGAAACATTCTTTAACTGATTGATTTCCTGTAAAGATACAAGGGATCTGAAATGACTATTTCTTGTTCTAGTAAACTAGAGTAACCTCCCTAGTTGGCGGTGGGGTGGGCACCTCCCATCATAGATTATTGGTTCAATAGTGAATTCTGGCAGCCTAGAGATGTGGTATTTGCACCAAAAATATGAATAGGTTAATCACATTATACTGCATCAAATGAGGAATACTGAATTGATAGCACAGATACCTTAAACTACCTATTTCCTTGTATTTGACAAATGTTAATTGTTCATGATAGTGAGGACTATTGCTTTCTCTCGTAGAGAATCTCTCATTTGTCTTGAACCTATAGGTCCTCTTCATGCTAACATAATAAAAGCTGTTACTGATCTAACAAATTAACAGCATGTTCTTGACAGAGGACGGTATTTCAAGTACAAAGATCTACTTTTTTTTAAATTTCTGTTACACACATGTCCTAAACTCACTCCACACATCACAACGATAGCCTCAACTAGTAAGCTGTGCTCAACCATGTGATCAAGGCCAGGCATCAATCTCACACATGCCATTCATGCTAGCAAGGACTCAGCATGAGTCCTTCCCCAGTCTCAAAAACACGAGTCCAATGCCTGTCAGCATGACAGACAGCTGTGCTATTAAATGGGCTATCTCAAAAGCATAGCCTACTATTGAATTAGATATAGCACAATGTAAATTAAATACTGTTATTGGGTCCAACTATCAATAGACCAGCGTGATAGGGCCAAAAATAATAGAACATGTGAAGTAATCTGTTATTGTTCTTCTCTGGATTTGATATGCCACTATTCCCATATCTTTCATGGGCTACTTGCATCCAGTAGTTGTCAGAGCATACTGCTAGTAGGCAACATGAAAGAGTGAACCAGATATTCTCTGTGTGGTTTACAATTAGTTTTGCAAATGCTATATGCCACAATTTCCTAATACGGTTGTGTGGAAAAAGTGCTCATTTGCATTGAAATGACAAAGCAGTTTTTGTTTGTCAAGGGTCGAGATGATGTTCTCACTCACATAGATACATAAGGAGCATAGCATGTGATGGTCTGGCAGTTTGGCACAAGTGATTAGCATATCTTAATAATAATAATAAACAGTATTACCAGTTAATGAAGGAACTCTTTCCTGCAGAATGGTTCCCCATTATCATCACTATAATCTTCTTTCTAGGAGGTAGGAGCCGGACACCCAGGCTGCTGGCAATCTTCACCAACCCTGAAAACACACACATTTCAGTGCCTGCAAACTAGATGAGACGGGGTCCAAGAAGGTACACGGTTCTGAAAAAAGGTGGCCTTGTTTCCATATAACGCAAGAATCAAACTGTACAACTACAGTACATTAATATTTCACGTTTTAATGAATGTCTATTTCTGTGTGTTTAAAACTCTAATCCATGCATGTTCGTAAAGTGTGTCATTTTAAATATAGACTGTAGTTATGTTACAGATAGTCAGATCACACTACCCACAGGCACTGCCCACAGGCTGAACGATCAGGGCTAAAGTAGAGGCATATTAAGGGTCAATGTCATACGATAACAGTGACAAACCGTAAGTAGCTTGTTTATTAGTTACTAATGATGTAGGCTACGATTTAACAAATGTGGACCCATCACTTTTGGTTTCTCATAAACTTTAGAATAAGTCTGGTTAATAATAACATTACATAACACCACTCGCAATTATGCATGGTTTCTTTTGCCGTATGATCGTACAGCGTTCATTGATAATCCGCACATTTCTATTTACCGTTTTCGCTGTCGACATACAAACTGTGGCATTCTTTCAAGATTCGTTCACTGGGTGTGGTGATCGCAGATTCCAGAGGGTTTGCCACCGAACGGGGCTTCCTACCCGACATTATGACCAGAAGAACCGACTGCTCCACTGCAACTTCAAAACGATCGGGGGAAGAGTTATGATGTTACACCAAGCTTCTCTTGTGAGGAAAAGGCGCCTCCCCGAGGCTAAAGTTAACCTTGCAGATTCTTAAAAGATAAAGCTGGTGGTCAACACGAGGCTAAATTAAAAAAACAAAAAATACATGAACGTTTAAAGGTACTATATACGATATTTTGAACATTAATATAGCAGCAAACAACTATTTGCTATATAAAGATATAGTGGAGTAATTTCGTCCTGAGCAGAGAGTGAAGTCACACTCCTCTGTGTGTTGTAATCCTAGTTTCTCTGTTCTTCGGTAGTCGGTCACGTCTGTGCATGTTAGTGTGGCCGACGCGGGTACGCGCCCGTTTGTTTTGGTCTGAGATGCTGGTGCTCTAGTGCGACATCTAGTGGCTGAATGTCGTATATAACTCCTTTAAGAATTTAAGTATTTTTATTGTTCATTTAGACGTTCCCCTAAATAAAATGACAATGGAACATCAAGATATAACATCTGCAAATAAATATAAAAGCAATGTTTTACCCCTAGAAATATTGTAATCTTATTAATGGTGCAGGCACCCTACAATCTCAAGTCTCTCCAAGTTGGAAAAGGTGTAAAGCTGAACAAAAGATTTATGAGTTTCTTGTAACTTTTGGAACCAAATAAAACAATGGGTTCGCATGGTAGGTCATATTTGGTCATTTATAAAAATGAAAGTGATTATGTTTCTGATGGACATTTATATGATCCAAGTACCTATCTTATAAAAAGGTGATAAATTATCATGGATATTTTCATTCTAAATGACCCTTTTCTGTTTAAATAGAAACAAAGGGTTAATTAATAGTTGGGGCAGCAATGCCAAAGTCGACAAAGAAGCTGTGGAATGTGTTGTTGTAGGAAGTGAATGTGAGACTATATTAAATTCATCCAGTAGATGGAAAACACCCCCATGCACACACACACACACACACACACACACACACACACACACACACACACACACAATCACATCAGTCAGTTTTGACCAGAAACGCAACAGATGTCATTATGTGGTAGGCTACCAAATTTTGAAATGGTTTCAAAACAGTAGCCTATCCTGGCTAAACTTTGACAGATACCAGTCTTTGATAATCACTCAACATATTTTCCTATGGTCTCAAATAGTCAAAATAATACATAAATTACTTTTACTCAAAAACGGTAGGCCTATAATTTCATATACCATAGACCATGAATTCCAAAACGAAGTGTAGAACATAAGATAATGACTGAGAATGAAGTTGGGGGTTACACATCATTGGTGTAAATTATGGTGTATGTTTGCTTTACCCGATTTAGGACGAGAACACAGCTCGAGGGTTAATCTGGTTCAGTTTACAATACCATTATGCAACTTCTTACAATGAAGTAGAACATCACTTTTAACTGCCGCATTTAAACATTGCTTGATGCAATTATAAAAATGAATTTAGCCATTGAAGCAACTCCGGAATTAAAGAAAGAGGTAGGTCAAGTAAATAAACTATTTTTAGGTTAGCCTATTTTTCGGTTAGCCTAATAGTTTTTAAATTTTGATGAAATTATTACATATATGCTATGTTGTTTTAATGGGGATTTTATACACCAATATCCATCCATACTTTCTGGAACCAATGAGGTCACAGCGTATAAAACCAGTGGACCATTTAGAATAAGTTGCGGTGAAACATTTCTCACCTTTATATAACCCAGTAATCTGGTAAGCAGCAGTTTTTACAAACCATCTTCATTTTACCACAATAAGCAATGTAACCTGTAGCCTCATTAGAGCAATGGCCACTAGATGGCAACTTTTTATTTGACAAAACGTCTGTCAGGAAGCGCTAATTAGGCCATTTGTGATTAAGAAAAAATACATTTTTGGGGGCCATTTACTGTGTTCTTTCTTATAACATTTTCATTGTAATGTTATTTCATTTTTCAAACGTTTTGACCAGTTTTGCTTGCATATTATTTTCTACAAGTCATTGTTTTGATAAAAACCCATCACATCAAGTGTTGTAAACCTACCTATACATCCGATTTACATCGGGGCCTTTTGAGCCCGTGTGACATTAAAATCCTCTGCGTTGTCTGTAAGACAGGTTATTGTCGCAATAATAAAAGTTAAAACTGCAATAGTTAGAGAGAACTAGCAAAACGGTCGGCCGGCAGGCATTCAGTTGTAATAGTTTGTAATTTCTGGCTATATTCATTTAAACAGACCATGCGCCTTTTAATATCCACGATGCTGGTCATGTATCAGCCTTACAGGGGCAATATTTAAATAGTTAAATATTTTAAGGTAGCGTAAGGCTGCCACCACCTTTGTTAACCCAACCTGGCCTGGTGTCAGAGGTAAGATAATATTCACCACACAGACAGATATATAGTACAAAAAATTTATTGAAGATACAAATTAATTAAAACTACAACTAGACACTCCAAAGTCAAAAGCCCCCAAATAAGTCAACCCAAATAGGCACAGGCGGCCATCCTGCGACCCTACAACACATAGCACCGCAAGTGAATTAGGATCAACTTGGAACACTCCCGGGGAACACTGAACACACTACCAAACACACAACAACCAGTACACTACACACTAATGTAACACCACTCCAACCTGCAGGCAGGTCACAACCACTTCTACCACTAGGGGGAGGCAGATCACCAGCGTTGCCTCTTAATGGGCCCTTGGCAGGGTGTCAATAAAATCTATTAAGGTAAATTATATATAGACCAAGACAAAAAAGACTTAAAAAGACAGGATATAAATATTAAACATTAAAGTGTTTCAAACTTATCTCGCCCCGGTCTGGCGACAAGACCCCATAGAGTCTCCCGTAGAACCAGGCAGCGCCACAGAAACACGCACTGCAGCCGGGATGCAGAGACAGTGACGCAAGATGAGCTGCTTGAGACGACGTGAGGTGAAGCAAAGGCACTTACTAGTCCCTGGTCCTTTTCTGCCCGAAGGAGGTGTCCAGCCTCCTCTCCTAACTATGGAGTGCCATTTAAGTCAACATTAAATAAATAAACAAGGCTATGAAATAAATCCTGAAATACAGTAAATAAACGAGGCAATAAATATATTAATATATAAATAAATGTAAATATAAATATATAAATGAGTCAATATAATACCCAACACAGGAACGGATCCCCTGCTTGGCTGTCTTTACTGTCTGCAACATTAAAAGTTGCGAAAATCGCGAAAATCGCCACAGACAAAAACAGTTCAGTCTCTCACAGTCTGGAGTTCAGTTCAGTCTCTCACAGTCTGGAGTTCAGTTCAGTTCAGTTCAGTCTAGTCTGGCCGTTCAATGTCCACTTCTATTCCAGCGTGATCCTCCACATCCTCTGATACAGGTGAGAGTCACCAGTTCTCTCAGGGATGTGTGTCCACAGGGAGACAGAGACCCTCCCCTGCATGTCCTCACTACAGCAGGCGATGATAACAGTGAAAATATGTAGTTGGAAAAATATGCAGCTGAAGGTAGGAATGTTTGTGGATCTTGCGTAGCTACTGAAGTTGAACAACGAGGCATTTATATAACTCTGGATCTAACATCTCTTCGACTCCTCGCAGTTTGTTGTGAAGAGGGTGGGCTTTGTATTCCCAGGATATTATCCATGCTGAAGACAAAAAGGAAATTTGGATTTAAAAAAAAAATATGACGTTAATAATTTAAATAGCCTATAAAATCATGAACAAAACTGCAAAAGAAATTGGCGATGAATACCAACCTTTGCTTAAAGACACCAAAGAAAACAAAAGGAAATTAAAGGTATGTAGGTAATTATATTAAAAGAATGGGGGGAAAACATAAAGTCAATAACTCATATAGCTGAAGACGTGTGGGGATCCGTGTACCTTCATTATTTCCTCTTGAAATGCTTAAACGGAAAAGGAAATTCACTTTGTTTCTATTACCGTATAAATTGGGCTGATGGTCACTGTTTTATGGCGTTTTTCCTTTTACTCTGTTTTGCTTTTTTGAAAAGCGATTTCACTGCTTGATTGCTTTGTTGTTGTTTTTACCGTGTTTCTCTTTATCTTTCACTGATTGTAACCATGCTTGTTTTTTTCCATTTTACCCCTTTTAGTTTTTCCTTTTCTGAAGAGTTGATTAAAACGGCTCTTCTCAATGTAGTAATTAGATTATAGATTTGTTTGCATTTGTCCATGATAAGCTCTTCCTCCTCTCAACTGGACTGTAATTCTCAAATATCTGTACTGCATCTTCCTCACTTTCTATCCACTCTCCTCCAATTACAATTCCCATGGATTCTGTTTCCCAGCCATGTGTGACATTCAGTTGGTTTTCCAATCCTACACTGATGTACATGGTTCCAGTTTGTGTTGGTTTGCTTTCAGTAGTCACATTGAGCACAGACACTGTCCCCTGGATGAGACATCCAAATTTGCTTTTGTGCAACCAGTGACCCATGGAGTCATTCCATATTTCAAGAGATGATCTCCCAGTAGTGGTCACCTCCAATGAGGACTCCCAATTGCTGTTTCTCCAATCCGCTCACAGCTGTATCTGGCATGTCCTTATTCTCTAATTCGCTGTGTAACTCCTCTCCAGGTACCCTCGTGATAGTCCATGGTCACAATGAACATTTAGATTAATACTTTCTTAGTATACCACGCTTGTCGACAGACTTTCAAAATCTTTGTTTTGACTGATGACTATCCATTGTGTCTGTTTTGGTTGTAGTTTCCAAACAAATCACTTCTACTTGCTGCTTGTGCTGCTTGCATTGGAGGGACCTTTCAATATGGCTACAACGTTTCTATCATCAATGCACCCACTAAGGTAATATAGACTGTCAGTCCTTCAGTGGGCTGCCTATAGGCCTGCATAATAATGATTATGTTTATGAGTGGTCAATGGGAAAGTACAAAGCATGAATCTAAAAAGATTTTACATAATACGAATAATGATAGTTTAATGGTAGAGATGCCAACAATAGCTTAGCATTTATGTGTGTGTGTGTGTGTGTGTGTGTGTGTGTGTGTGTGTACACACAAACTCTTTGTAGTCAGGTTACATACAGAACCATGTACACATTACACCAGTGTTGGCCTCTCTACATTGGTTGCCTATTGACTGCAGAATTGATTTTAACTACACAGGCTGGCCCCACTTTACATATCTGAATTATTGTGTCCCCTGGCCACAGTGAGATCACTGACATCCCTCAGGTCTTCTGACCAAGACCTTCTGGCTGTCCCAAAATCTATAGAATAGATTCCATAACCGTGTTGCAGCTTTTTAACAATGCAATCATGTTTCATATAAAGGCATCTAAAAGGAAATGTTTTGTTTGTTTGTTTTTTCATTTATTAGAATAGATTAAAAAATACATAGATCATCATTATTTCAGTTCAGCTGTCATACATATATTCTGTATTGGTTGTTTTTTCTGCTTTTGTAGTCTATACAGAATTTCATCAACCAAACCTGGCTGGAGCGTTATCAAACAGACATCTCAGAGCAAGCTCTCACTCTACTATGGTCCACTATTGCATCCATATTCACCTTAGGAGGGTTTGTTGGAACATCTATTGGTGGAACATTGTCCATTAAGATTGGGAGGTATGGATAACAAGTTTAAGAACAACTATCGTTCTTTTCCAAATGGCACATTTTGAATTAAAGATGTATTCCCCCAAATGTATATTTCCTCTGTTTCAGGAAAGGAACATTGTTGGCAAACAATTCTTTTGCTATAATCGCTGCACTACTGATGGGTCTCAGCCACCCTACAGAAAGATTTGAATTACTCATTGTTGGTCGTTTCCTCATTGGAGTAAATGCAGGTAAGTATTTCACAAATACATTAAAAGGTATTTGTTCCAATGAACACATATGTTTTTATATAAGATACGTATGATAGAAAAATATAATAATATATGTATTTTTGGCAGGCATTGCCATATGTGTTCAGCCTCTTTATTTAGGGGAAATAGCTCCAACAGCAGTTCGTGGGGCCATGGTAATGGCAACCTCCATCTTTCTCACTGGTGGGATCTTGACTGGACAAGTGATTGGTCTCAAGTGAGCACTGAGTACAATTATTTTCTAACACCACACAAAATACCTAAAAAACGTAACCTGTAGCTAAAAGCTGGGTTGCAAGGTTTCACATTTCTGCCACTGGGATTCATTTATAGGTTAATGTCTATAGTTTGATTTGAAAAGGGTGTTGAGTTGATATCTATTTGGGATTTTACAGTGAGCTACTAGGTAAAGAGGAGTACTGGCCCATTCTGCTCTCCACCACCTGTATCCCAGCATTCCTGCAACTTCTAATCCTACCCCACTTCCCAGAGAGCCCACGCTACCTGCTGATTGACAAAGGGGATGATGAGGGATGTAAAAATGGTAAAGTGATGACATCACTGCACTTCTAGTCCAATTTCCTATAGTGACATGAAGTAGAAATACCAGGGTTTTAGAATATGCACATAACAGCAAGGTTGAAAAGGTTGGAGACTCTGGTATTATCTGAGATCACCAGAGACAGAAACATCTATTGTGGAAATTTACTCCGTGGATACAAATTCAACCAACCCATGAGCTGCTCATGAGACTCTCAAAGATATGCCCTCAAGCTTGATCAGTGAAGTGAGATACCGTAAATATGGCCTGCGTGCAGAACAAATGAAGTGTGTACAGTTGAATGGCCAGATAGGAGACCATGTGTCTTGTGTTTCCTGCCTGTAGCCCTGAAGCAACTGCATGGCGAAGATAGCTTCCACAGCGAAAGAGAAGAAATGGAGAAGGAGAGGATTGTGGCAATAGGGATCCAGGCCAAGAAACCTTGGGAGCTGTTTACTGACCACAGTTTGCGCTGGCAGCTTCTCACAATCATCCTGCTGAATTCAGTGCAACAGCTCAATGGCATCAATGCTGTATGTCCACAAATCAGGCATTATAAATCTACCGTCTCACAATATTGAAATGCTCCAGATTAGTACTTCTATCAATGTCAGCAAAACAATATTCTGAAGTCTTCACAAAAAAAGAAATGGCACATAACCAAAATCGTTATTATACCGTGTGCACATTCTGATTCGGTGTTCTTGTCTATATTTCTTGCAGATTTATTTCTATGCAGGTTATGTGTTTAGTGAATCTGGCATTCCAAGTGATAAGATACCTTATGCAACTGTAGGCACAGGTGTCTGTGAATGCATCACTGCTTTAACCTGTGTAAGTATCAGTTACTTATACCCGATATCCAGGTACATGTGCTGAATCCACTGCAGTGCTGCAGTGTCAGGCATTACGCAGGCCTTAACAGGCTTCAAGATGCCCTTACTCCTGTGGTCTTGTGACATGCTGTGTACTCTACAGGGAATGCTAATTGAATGTCTGGGAAGGAAAGTTCTCATCATGGGAGGATACGCCTTGATGAGCATCTGCTGCGTTTCATTCACTGTGACCCTCACATTTCAGGTAACTAGTATCAAGGATAGGCATTGTAAAGAAGTAGATGTATGCAGCACTGTCAAACATTTTCATATGCAAAACATGGGGGATTTGGTTATGTTTTTATGAGGTTTATTTCACATCTTTATGCTCTGTATTTGAATTGTACAATTCCGCTATTCTTATGAGTTTCCTTTTATTCATGAAGCCATTCTTGCAGAAAATGTTTCTGTTGGAAAGTCCATTGTTTCTCCAAGAGACACTTACACCACACTGCTTTGGATCAGTCTATACAGTTCTTTAAGTGAAACTCTGGCTTGTGTTAACCAAGTTCTTTGGTGTGTTTTCGTTGCTCTCAGGATGCCAACCCATTCGCACCTTACATAAGTATGGCATGTGTTTTCGCTTTCATCCTGAGTTTTGGCTTGGGACCAGGTATCTGACCAAATTATCCCTAATTTATACTCATCCTTCCTTAAAGTCTATTTTCAGTAGTCACCATGGTGCCGTGGTTCTCTAACAGAGATTTCCTATGGTGTTTGATTTACCCCAAAGGTGGTGTGACTAATACCTTGACCACAGAACTGTTCACACAAACCACCCGCCCGGCTGCATATATGATCGCAGGCTCTGTGAACTGGTTCAGCTTCTTCCTTATAGGCATGATCTTCCCATTTATTGTGGTAGGTGTCAAAAGCATTTTAATATTATGGCAGTATATCTACAAATGTAGAGATTACAACAAGTTGTTAGGAAGCAAGACTTAAAGGTTGTCTGTTTGACAGAGTTTGCCTGACAAGTTATTATGTTCTCCATAGATTGGGCTGAAACAATATTGTTTCCTGGTGTTCTTGGTCATCTGCTGCTTGGCAGGAACATACATATTCTTTGTTGTTCCTGAAACCAAGAACAAAACTTTCCTGGAAATCCACAACGAGTTTCAATCCAGGGACAAGAAAAAGCTTTCCGGCACTGATGTCCCAAGGACAACACTGTCATTAACCCATCTATGAAATGGAACTTGTGGAGTCTGTCACTAGTAAGATATATACAAATGTTAAATGTAGAGCATATTTGACAGTATTTGTGTCACAAAAGTAAATTTTTTTACTGCTGTCATTTCCATAGGTTAATCCAGTAAACAAACATATCTATTTCAATTTGCTGATAGAGTTGATCACAATTCCGCATAATAATTTATGATACTGTGAGTTATGGTGCAGGGCTTGAAGATCAGAGATGTATTAAAAAATCATAATTAAATATTTTATAATATAGTTAATCTGTTTTAATGACTTGGAACAAAATCTTAATATGAATTAGTATTCTGATAATTGATATACTATATAACTTTTGGGATGTACAATTCTATTTCAAGAATTTTAAATAAAGATCAATTGATAAAGCTTCTAACAAATTTCTGTTTGTATGGGTTTTAAAGTAGGTTGTTTAACCTTTCCATTTGAAAACTGGACTGAATTGGTAGTCTATTAGCCTTTTAGCAAGACATGGAGAACATCAGGAGAACAAAGGCATCATTGAGGGTTAACAGGAAGAAAGATTTAGATAGCTAAGAAAAGACTACATAGCAATTGATACAGTTGATAGCCTACATAACTCTTATGTAGATCTAATTCCTAAAGTTTTTAGGAATGTGAGGCTTAGCAATTGTCAGGTAGTAGAAAAAGAAACAACCCATCTCAGACGGTTCATTTTATGGAAGCTTCCTGGCCTCTTGGCAGTCAAAAAGGGCCATTTGTGAAAAGTAGTTCCACTGAATCACTACTTATAAAAGCATGCCCCAGGTGACAACAGTGTGCTGCTGTGTCTTAACTTGGGACAGCGCCTTCTGGCACATTGTTGTCGTTTCTCCTCCATTTTGTTTCTTTGACAGTTTGACAAACTGCCCTTCTATGTCACCGTAGCCCTACAATATTAATTCCAATGTAGCCAATATACATTCATTGAGACATTTTTGACACATTGCATGTTAAGGCAATTTAAGAGTAGCCTCATATGGGCAATTTGATGCGTGTAATATTTAAAAGTTGAGGCAACTCCATAGGAAAATAACTGTGTGTTATCAGCATCATAATCAGCTGTGCTTGTTTTACCATTTTCACTTGAGGAATAAACTATCTGCAGGCCCACTCCCAACTCCCATGGCAGGTATTGCACTTCCTTGCTTAGGGACTCAGGGAGACCAGACTGCTGAAGATGGAGATTGTTGCTGATCTGTTGCTGGCTAGCCTCGCGATACCAGGCTCTCCTACTACATTCTATGTTCTACTACATAGGAGAGCCTGGTTTCTATTCACTGTTGAGTGCGCGCAGATCCTGTCTAGATCCTGCATACTCCAAAACTGTATCTGGTAATTTGTATGAGTCCCTTCAAGTTGGAATAAAACATGGATATACCAAACAAAGTCTTCCAAGAAGTAGTTGAAGAAATTTGCCGGATCCATAAGATTACATCTTTGAGGCCACTACAGCGGCTTTGCATCAGAAATGTAATTGACGAAAGAGACGTTCCGTTTCCGTATCCGCTGAGACCGGATCTGCAAACTGAAAAGCGACTTGCGCCCAGGTTGGAACCAAGGAGGTTCTATATAGGTGGAACCTCTTTGGTGCCAGCATTTTGGGGCGGTTGAGTATGTCCAGTAAACTAACGCCGCATACTCAGAAATTCTTGCTAATCTAGTATACATCCGGGTATATCACGCGTACACAAAATCCACATACTATGCAGTTGGAATGAACAACATACTCAGTTTGACATCATACTTACTATGAATAGCACGTTAGTATGCGATTCCGAACACAGAGCACAGGACTAAACTCTGCGTACGATTAATCTAGCCTTACAACCTCAAATTACCCGGATATACTATGCTCCTCCTACTGCAAATGGCGACCTAGAGAAAACTCCATGCTTGTTTGTTGACATCCAAACTTCTATTAATTTGGTGACTTTTCAATACCAACCATGTCAAGACTTATCGTTAAAAATCTTCCTAATGGGGTAAGTAATCCACCCAGATGTCCTTTGCTAGGTGTAGGCTAGGACGAGCTTGCATCAGCTATATCTTTTGTCAGTAAACTTAAAATGTGATATTTGTAACGTTAGATGAAGGACGAGAGGTTCCGGGGAATGTTTGCCGACTTCGGGGCACTGACAGACTGCACCTTGAAGTTTACAAAGGATGGCAAGTTTCGTAAGTTCGGTTTTGTTGGTTTCAAAACCGAGGAAGATGCTGACAAAGCTTTGAAACATTTCAACAAAAGCTTCGTGGACACATCCAGAGTGACGGTAAGTTAGCTAGATAAAACCATTGGTTTCATAGTCAGTTTCAGTTTCACCAATTCTTTTCATTACCTGTAATCATTCCCTTAACATCGGAAACTAAAAACCTACATGTCTTGTCAGGTGGAGATGTGCAAGGCCTTTGGAGACCCCACTAAAGCAAGAGCATGGAGCAAGCACACCCAGGGTTCAGGCCCAGGTATACCCACTGGTCCAGCTGACATTAAAAGCAAAAAGGTACAGTATCTTTAGGTATAATTGAGAAATTGATTAATTGATCTCTTTATCGACTTTTGTAGTAAACGTAAATAAATTCCTGTACTGCAATCAGAATTGCTGTTATTAACATGACACTAAGGTGTCCACGTTTTTTAAAGCTTTTCAGTTACTGCACTTTTATATTGTACTTATCACATGCTGCATAGCTACAGTATGTACCAATAGCTTGGCTGAAATTGATAGTTGTCTACCATACACCTTATATTGTTGCCATTTGGAATAAAAGTTGTTTCCTGTCCTTTTGCCTGCAGAAAAAGAAACAGAAAACAGAAGCCGCCAGTGATCTGGACAAAGTAAGTCAATCTCTTGTTTACAATGGAATGTAATATGTGTAAGTAACACTTTGTAAACATTTAGCTTCCTTTAAAAAGGCAGTGCACATTTATGGCCATGCCCACCCATTGCAGGTGCCACCTCCATCCTAGAGTTGGAGTACAATTTGTCATATGTCAGCCAGCAGCCCAGTACAATCTATTGAGAATGAAACCCCTTCTTAGACACTTGGACATTGCAGTTTTTATTTCTGATTATTTGCTCCTGAATATGGTATACAATTATGCCTATTTTGTTTTTGTGATGCTTAACCACTATGTGCTTGTGCATGCTTCTGTTTGTTAGATGGAGGAGGACCAGGCATTCAAGGAGTTTATGTCAGTACATCAAAATCGCAGTCAAGCCCCTACCTGGGCCAATGATGCTATGCCACAATCAGCTGTCCCTGAGACTGTAAAGGGAAAGACTCAGGCGAAGAAGAAGCCGGCTTCTGATGATTACCTCAACTTTGATTCAGACCACTCAGACCAATCGGAGGAGGAAGATGAGGAAGATGAGGAAGAAGGTAAAGCTCAAGGTATGTAGCTCATTGTAAGTAAGTAAACTTCATTCATAAAGCACATTTCAAAACAAATGTTACTCTAGGTGCTGTACAATTATAAAATAAATTGGATAAAATAATAGATTTAAAATAAAAAAGGAGCACTATCAAAAGGCAATCCCAAGGTGGGGTGTATGAGAGAGGAGAGGGAGGCAGTCAGTAGATACAGTTATCTTTGTTTTATTTGGGGATTAAGCCAATCTTCTTGGTTCTTGAAAAGGGTGTGTGTGTGTGTGTGTGTGTGTGTGTGTGTGTGTGTGTGTGTGTGTGTGTTTGTTTCTGGGAGAAAA
>OMKK01027264.1:1372-15976 GCA_900302305.1 Polymixia japonica
TGTGTGTGTGTGTGTGTGTGTGTGTGTGTGTGCGCGCGTGCGGGCGTGATGGTAGCATGTTCTGTACAAGTGGGAACGCTTGCATACGCGCATGCGTGGAGGCGATATTGTATGCGTGTGAGTGCCTGTTCATGCGTGTACAATGTATGTGTGTGTGTGTGTGTGTGTGTGGGAGGGGATCGCGGGGATCCCATGTGCTCACGGCGTGAGGAGCATGACAACACCGCCACCCACAGCCATGAAAGGTCAAAGTTCGTCTTGAGTTTTAGCCAACAAGTGTTGGATGACCAAGTGTTTTGCTATTGTTTCCCCAATGTGGTTGTCCTGTTTCTTCCCGTAAATTATTCAGACAACATGTCGTGTCCCACTTGAAGAATGTAAATGATGTCGCTCATCTCTCTGGTCTAGCTGTAGGCTTAAGGCACTGGCCAGAGCGCTCTGTTCCTTTCTTCCATCCGTGGGTTAATTTGTTTTCCAAATGAATGCCTGTCTGCGATAGCTTGCATATTGTGCATTTAGTTATGAGACACGCAACACGGCGTAACGGAAACTTGACAACGGGGATTGAAAATAAAACTTGAGCTCAAAAGGTCATCGAGCAAGAAATGGATCGTGTCGGCTTCAATCAATGGATCGTTGTCGCTCGCATCAGGTCCGGCGGATCCAGGCGCTCATCTCCCTCACTCCTGGGTCACACCGATACACGTCCCATGCGGTCGTCAAGCAGCTGACGTTGACGCTGTGACTCTCTCCTCCGGCGATGGGGACCTGTCTTGGCCAGTGCCGGTTTTAATTGAAATTGATTTTGCCCCCGCCAAAGGAAGCTGCAGCAATAGATAGCCAAGATGGCCGAGCTGCCTGCTACGTGCAAATCTTCCGCCGCGTCCTAATGGGTTTTGAAGGCTCGTAAGTCTCGAATTGTATCGGGAACATTGGCTGCTCTCATTATTTTCTGACAGAAATATTGGCACGCAAACACACGAGGATGCACAAACAGACCTGTATAAATGTACGCGCACGCACGAATAATATAGCGGGCGCACGCGCGCCAGACACATCCTACATAAATAATTTCTTCCCCTTATTAATATCATCTCAACTCATTTAGTTGTTTAATTTGCCTTGCTCGCTGTGCAAGCCACCTAATGAAGGCATTATTTTCACATTTAATGGCACCTCCTCTCTCTCTCTCTCTCTTTCTCTTCACTCTTTGTCCTTCTTCGTCTGTGTCGTCCTCCCCCAACCTCTCCGGATCCCTCGCCTAGGCCTCCCTTTTATAGTGTGATTATTCGCCGCCCGTGTAGGTGTGTATCCGTGGAAAAACCCGGCTGTTTATATTTGCCTTTAAGTGAAAGGGAAAGTAATGGCGAGGCGAGGCGTTGGAGCGCGCGGAGGCTCGTCCTTCGGCGTCAGGGCCCAGATTGTCTGGAAGTGTCCGGGCTGTTTGTGCCAACCCCTCTAATTGAATTGAACCAGACCAATTGAAACCCCGAGCTGCCTTCTATTGAGTCGGATGTGGAGGTGAGTGTATTTATCACATTTCTGCCACGGCGAAAAAGAGGAAGGCCGTTCGCTCTTCTTCACCCCCCCCACCCCCTCCTCTGAGGCAGCTCGAGGCGGCAAATATCAATACCGTTGCCGGTTTAAGAACGCTCTGGACGGACGCCGTCTCCAGAGCTGTGTCGCCATTGACGGTTTCTCCCCTATGCTTCAGTGAGCTCAACACAATTCCCAATTTAAACCGCTTTTTCTTCATGGCTAAAGGTCTTGTCAGAGTTAATCCCCTACATGCCCAGGCTGTGGTATGGATTCAGTGGATCGCAATAGTCTAGAAGTGGCAAGCATTTTCTCTTCCTGTACTTGTGAGAGGCTTCGGATGGATAAAATCCCTGTACTGACCCTCACCTACAACTAGACTACCTTGATATTCTCTCTTCCTTCTTCAGGGGCGGAAAGCAGGAACGACGGCACCGTTTTCTATTAATGGATCTGGCTAGGATGCCGTGTAGTCAAGGAAACCATTTGAAATACATGTTCTACGTAGGAAGTGTTCCCCGCACCGAGCGGGCTGGAGACGTGTGATGCAAGCAAATGAAAAGACAGCCTAAATGAGATGAACAGCGTATTGTTTTGATGTAAACCATAAAACATTCAAAGAGTAAGTAATCAATCAAAGAGTAAACGACTGCTAGAGATTCCGCCACATGCTAGATGGCTCGTCAGGGCTAGTTCCTTTCCCGGTGGTTTTTGCCAATCAGATGTGAGTCTCCTCCTTGGCAGCGATTAAGATGTGGGAGAATTACAGAGTGATTCATCTCACTACTGTGGTAGCTGGCTCAGTCATAGGGCAGCTGAACACAAGCTAGCCTACTCTCAACTCGTGTGTGGGATCCCGGCTCCAACGTCACTCATGCTGCACCTCAGAAAAAAAAGAAAAGAAAAGCCTTAAGCTCTCTGTGTGTAAATCCAACGATAGACTTTTAAATACGTACGTAATGTGTAATGTAAGGGACAATTAACATGTAAGATGTATTCCTATGCTTACATCACACCAATTTTCACTGAAAGAAATCTAAAGTGTCATTCAGTATCTCAGTACAAAGGATCAAGTACAGTGGAAGCATTTTGAGTGTGTTGCCTACTGCCTACTTTAAAAAGTAACATTATTTGTGTTAATATTTGAATGAGTCATTAATGAGTCATGTTGTAAGAAGTGGTCATCTTTTTCAAATTGCGGATATCTTATTTTCGAATAAAACTCTTCATTTGCAACTTGTAAATTTGAATTGCTTCACCGAGACAGCGCAGCCTGTGTCACATCTGTACGGTACGGTAACCCCTCAGACCTTCCATCGGTGGCTCTGTTTATCTCGGCCAAATAAACAAACGAGTTCATTAACGAATGAATAATTACCCAGTCTAATTAGCGAGCCGGTAAAAACGCGCTGAAGGTGCATTCGCCCGGCTCGGACACCAGTCTCCACACCTCGAAACGATTCGGTGTGGTGCTCCCTCGCGGATCTGTAAGAAGCTTAGGCGTTCGCTAAACATTGATTTGATATTCTCCAATGACACGTGCATGCCGTGATGGTCATGCTTGTAATCCTGTTGGCTAAATATGCTTAGCTGTGAAAGGAGATTAAGACATGGCTGTGTGTTCTTGGCCGGATATCCCCAATGGCCTGGGTTATCTAAGCGAGAGCTTTTAAACATCTGTCCATGATTGTTGTTCTCAAGAACGACCTATGGCTGCCGTTCAGTCCAACCCTTCATCCGAGTGAATTATAAATGTAGTCCATCTCTTGTCGTTCATCTCAAGTGTAACCAAAATGACCATATAACATTGAATGTGTTCTGTAAATCTGTATTTAGAACTAAATTTGTTCTGAGACAGTAAATTACGTTGTGTTGTGTTGTAATGCAGTGATGTATTAGATCCATTTCAACAAAAAATACTATTGAGGGTGACCAGGTGAAACCGTCCAAAACATTTTGCAGAAATTTCTAATCTCAAAGCCCCCACTGAAATGGAGCAAGCCTACTGTGTGTGAGTGTGTGTGTGTGTGTGTGTGTGTGTGTGTGTGTGTGTGTGAGAGTTTGTATTTGTGCTGACAGTGTTAGACAGTAGAGGGCAATACAGGCAAGTTATGTGTGTTATCCAAACACCCACTTTATGATTAGGTTTTAGGTAAAAATGTCAACAACTTTAATAAAAGTTTTCAGATGTGATGAGATTAGAACGATAAATGACCAGGCGGCATTAAAATATAGATTATTTAAACTGTGAAATCTATAATTTCAAGTCCCATAATTTGTCTTCATCTTGTGCCATCAATTGTTTTGTGAGTTTGTGTCGGTTAGTGGAAAATAACTATGACTACAACCTATGACTCACATAGTAACCGTTAAAATGAACATGTGTGTGCACTTTGTACCGTGATGTACTACGTACCATGATCTAAAATTATATGACCCTTGGATAGAAGATGATGTTCCAGTGAAGGTGAAGTAACCCTGTATTCCCTGTACTACTGAAGTACCGTATTCTGAAAATAGCAGCGATCCGTCCTTCCCAATGTGCGCGTTAGCGTAGGATCAGGGAAAGCAGCCTCGGTTCATCTCTGACTACCAAGCCATTAGTGAAAAGGGGTGGTTCTCTAATAGCGCTGTTGTATGATGTCACACCCATAGCAGACAGACAGAGACGCCACAAGACCTCGAATCCAACAAAGAGTAACATCTGCCTCCATCATCGCCCTTCTTGCGCTATCAAACCGTTTTCTCGGAGCAGTTTTTATCGTGGCGCAGACCGCCAGGGGCCTGACTGGCAGGCGGTGAGGCTAGAGTAGCCTGCCTGGCGAAGCAGCATAAGGCTGAGGAGGGCCAGTGAACTGGAAGAGGGCAAAGCCCTGGCAAAGGGCACCACAGCCTGGCACATGAGCAGCCGAGCAGCCAAGTGGAAAAGGGCAGTCTGGTGAATCTGGGACTGGGCATCGGAGGATAGTGGACTGATAAGAGGAGGCACTGGCAGAGATAGGCCAAAACCATTTGGTAAATTATATAAAGGAAGAGATTCTCTAGAGAGAGAGAGAGAGAGAGAGAGAGAGAATGGAACAGAGATATGTGATGTGAGTGTTTTTCCACGCTACATGAGTATAAATATGCACTGATTAAAATTCCCATTTTATTTCACGTTTAAAAACCCATGTAGCCTAATTACAGTTTATTTTGTTATTATACCCGAGTTGTTGATTTTATTATTCACAGCGGCCAGGTGTAGTTGGACAGACTTTCCCCACCAGATGAAGCTTCCCAATTTGGAGCTGATTGTCAAATTCCAATGTTTCATCATCGTCAAATGACATCAGACAGGCTCAGAGTTGGCAGGCCTCACTGACTTCTGGCAAAGCGCTCCCCCATCCTACATTAAAAGCACGGTCTGTAACTATGGACCATCGATGTGGGGCCGTCCAAAAAACCCCAAAACAATCCAAAAAAAACAGTGAACGTTTCAGCCGATGCATCCTGTGGTATTTACACATGCGACACAACAAGAAAATCAGTGGGTGAAGAAAGACAAGAAAGAGAGAGAGAGACTGGTAGGCCCGCTGCTTTCTACATTGGACAGGAGTGCCGTTGCCATGGCAACCAGCAGCCCCCCGATTGGTATTTGGAGCAGCGAGTGGAATTACTGCAGAGGATTTGATGTTCAGCACACATCTGGGGTCAGCTAATATGGCGCCGCGATTGGCTACCCTTCGCTCTCTACACACACACACACACACACACACACACACACACCGTACCCCACAATCCCCCCCTGTCAGGCACACAGCGGGCGAGACGCAGCGTCTGGCGTCCCACGCCACCGGCGGTAAAGACGTGCCTCCGTGACAGATGGACTGACACCTCTCTTTATCCCGACAGACGTTTGTGGCGGAGCGTACAACGTCGGCTCGGAAGATGTTAAGCGGTGTGCCTGTCGCGCTAGCTCAGGTATGCCCGGTTGTTAGCATAAAAAAAATATAGCAGTCGGTGTGTAAAAAGCTGCAGGGTTCTGGGTTGTTGGGTTGGTTCTTGTCGATCATGTGCCACTACCTTTCAGCTACAGATGCATTCCTAGGCATGTCTCGCCACAGGCAAGAGGAGTTTTAACACTAACACCTGTTATGCTCTGTAGCTGTGGAGGTAAATATATAGGATGGGACAATATCACCTCCAGTCAGAGATCATCATAAGACACTAACTACCACCAGTATAAACAAAAATCTATTATATTAAACACAGAGGCTGCGTTCATATTACATCAGCTTGATGCTCCTTGCTGTGATGTATATTTTACAGTTACATCAGGAAGATTTACATCCACCTCAGTGGGTAAACTGAGTTACGGTCTGTGGACCCTGCACTACAGCCCTGGTAACACAGTACAAAGTGCTTTATTTTGATAGTAGCATGCCTTTAAATTTCATCGTTATCCCCCTCCCCCTCTGTTTTGGAGACTGCTAATGTCATCCTTAAACAACAAGAGCCCGCAGAAATAGAAGCTCGTCTCCCCCTCCCTCTGTGTTTGTGTGTTTCTCCCTTGTGTGTGTGTGTGTGCGTGAGAGAAAGAGAGAGAGAGAGAGAGAGGGAGAGAGAGAGAGATGTGAAGCAGGCATATGTGCATGGCTTGCTGCCTAACCACAGCCTTGGGGAGGCAAGGGACACATGCAAATGCAGGAGCGAGTCCTATCCGGCGCTCCACAACACAACGTAGTCAACAGAAGGGTGGGAGCAGCAGCAGAGCGCCTAACTGCTATTTGGTGAATTCACTAGACTGACGTTTCAGCCTCAGGGTCGCCACCCTCAGAACTGTAAATAAAGATTTTACATTTTTGGTGTCAACATTTGTGATTACCACTAACTGAGATTCCACTACAAATACTATGCCTCAAATGTGGAGCAACTGTGGCAGTGAACAAGGTTTATAGAGCAGGTAGAGTGAGTGTTTTGTTTAATTACGTTCCAAATTAGCCCTTCACACCCACGTCACGAAACGAAACAAAACAAAAGAAAACAGAAACCCCCATGATCAAAAACAAAGTATTAAAGATGTGAGGCTAATATTAATACGAGTTCTGAAACCAGACAGTCTTTACTCTTTGCTCTGCCTGCAGAAGAGGCCGCACAGCTGGTAGCATCCTCTCTTGGCTTTTATAATTTGATAAACAAGCTTCGTGTTTTTTGTGTGTCTGTTCAGGGCACACTCCACTAAACACAACTCCACATAAACAGCCTTTCAAAGCAGAACCTCGCACTTTCAATCCCGCTCTGTTCACGGGTTTAAATTTTTCACTCTGGCTCCCCTGATTCTTTCTACTTGATAAATCCGCCAAAAGGGTTCAGTGTTGCTCCGGCATTGTCATTTAAATATTTGATCGTCCATTACATTTCCAGCAGGAAGAGGGGATGACAAGCACTTGAGGTCCATTTTTAGTCTCTAGATGTAGATCTGTAGCACCGAAACATCCTTTACCACACACTCCCCGTTTCCACTTATACGCATTTTCAAAACGTGTATACCGGACACACTCACGCGTACACTTACAGGCGAAAAAAATTCCACACGAACCGCAGAATGTTCCAGAGAATAATTAAAAAGAAAGAAGAAAAGAAGTGATGAAAAGCCTGTTATTCTCTTCCCTTGTCTGTTGTTTTTACCTCTTAAATTCATTTAAGTCGACTGAGAACACATTCGTCGCAAGGTTCAGCAACAGCCTGGGGAGGGTAAAACAGAGTTCCGTCGCTCGTAAGAGCAGTCAAACCTACAAACCTCAGTGGATTCTGCCCATCTTAAAGTGCTTTATAGGCTCAGTCAGGACTCTCCATTCAATGACCCGTTCAGTCGAGAGCACCATTAGAGACCTACATACGTTCAGCTTCGACTTAATAGGCAATGGTTTTTATTAAAGAGATTACGATTACTGCGGGCCGCTTTCATAGATATGTACAGACGCATCATTATTGCAAAAGCTCTCCGCCCCATGGAGGTGAATTGGCAATTTGCGAGCCATTATGGTCAGTCTGTGAGAATGTCAGTCAAACAGCAGACAGCGTGATTTCGCCACCTTTTCACCAACTGAGACAAATTCGTCATTGTTTTGGTTTGCTATTGAGAGGCGGGGATTAGATAGTTTAGCATTGAGTGGCTGTGCGACATCTTCCCCATCATTTTTTGTAAGCCGAACAGTGTAAACAAACTCATTCAGCAACATAATACTTGTGGCAATCAATTTTTCACGAGTGAGGCTCAAACAATGCGCTGCCGCTCGCGTTCAATAAGAAACTTGGGCTGAAATACGCTGTCATTGTTGAATCTGACACGGATTAGGTTTCCCTTTTTTTTTCGTGAGTGATATTTCCTCCCGCGGAGCAGGGCGAGCGGAGTGCGACCGCTCCGGATGGATCCGGTGGGGCCAGGAGGCCTCCCTAGAGGCAACCGTCCACAGAGGAAAGGTTAGAAGAAACATAACCCCGCGGTCGGCTTTGACGGACAGGTGAGGCTTAGCAACTCCCCCTCTCAACCGTACGTGAGGGAAAACACAAGGGTCACACGTAACACCCAGAGGCCAACGTGGCATCACGGACAATAGATGTAACCCGGGACTAAAGAGAACTATGGAGTTCTGTCTGGCTCATGAACAACATTTGATAATACCAAGTAATATATACAGTATACAGGATATAGAGGCCTGTCAGAGGTTTTCATTGAAATAAAGTGAATTGATGGGAGTGCTGCCTGTTGATTTTATAGAACAAAATGTACCTTTGTTGATGCACAGTACAGCGAGCGTAAGTGTTTCAGACAGATCCGTGGGGATCCGTCTTATACAAGGCATTTCTCCCCTGTGTGAATATTTGATAGGGAGAAAGAGCTTACTGCGTATCCCTGTCTCTGTGGGCACAGTGGGGATAAAAGCCCAGCGTTTCAACTCTCACTTCCCTAAGACCCAAATGCTTTTGTAACGCTCTCCGCTCTCAGTTGAGTTACGGCATGTTTGGCTTCGCCACAACCCTCAAATATTGATATTCGTCCATCCAAACAATTGTAAAAAAAAAAAAGAAAAATCGGTATCATCAGCAACTGTCACGGCGTAGACTAGATGGGTAATGAGGAAGCAAGAAATCCTGTAATTAATCATCTTGTTATCCATGTGCCCGATGCCCCCTTCCTCCCTCCCTCCCGCCTGCCCTCCCTCCTCTTCCTCCTCTCCCTCCTCTCTCCTCTTCTGTGTATTATTCATCATAGAGGACTCCTGCCCTGCTTCCCCGGGCTATTTTTACCCAGCATGCCCGGCACATTAACTGAGAGCCCCAATCCCCTGCTGCCCCGAGCACCAAGCACCACCACCACCACCTCCATCTGGATCATGGATTACATCCCCTCTCTGCCCTCCCTTCTCCCTCCACCGCTGGTCCCTTCTGAGCCCCCCTCGCTCCTTCGCCCTCCCTCGCTCCCTCTGGCTCCGTCCATCTCGCTCCTCTCGGCGCTTTATATTCGCTCACCACTCCGCTGGCTCCTCTCTCTCCGCACTCACTGCCTTCCCCCTCTTTTATTTCTTTCAATCATTCATATTAGTGTTCCCGGTCCCGTGGGAACGCTACGCTGCATATCTCTTCAGAGCGCGGCGGAGCTCGCCCACGGAGCTACCGGGTATTTCAAACGGGCCGCGCGGTTCGCGAGTATTTTTTCCGATGACGTTTCTGCGGCGTTGAAAGGGAAGGCAGAAGCTACGAGACGGCCTCCACCAGTCACACGTGGTCTGCCTGATTAGTCGGGCAGTGAAATCAGCGCGGCAGCCTGACCGTGATGACCGCACAGATGCTGAGCCCAGAGTTGACGAAAGATTTCCATCGCAACTGCCGTGGAACGGCACCGTTGATGCGTTCAAAATTTCTTCTTTTTTTGATGTAAATTTATAGTCTCGCCTGCATTTTGATTACGATCACGTACTTCAGTCAATCAGTTCTTCTATCAATTATTTGTTGCCTTTCGCTGCCTGCGTGCTGTCTCCGTGGGCTTTATTGTGAGTCAGTAATATGCAGGTTGTGGACGCCATCTTTTCTACCTTACATAAAAAAGATGCAGAGAAATAATCGTGTTATTACCTGTTTATCTGCGATGTGCCCTGTGTGGACTGGTGGGTTGCCCTTTTTGTGAATGATGAGGAAATGAATAAATAAAGATTACATATACAGAAGGAGAAAGATCAAGAACTGCATGGGTGGATTGATTGATGAAAGGATACCAACTCTGTGAGAAACAGCAACCCCACATCAGAACCAGCCGAGCGTTTCATGTATTTAGATTCCAATCTCTGTCAACAGAGACTGGCTCGATGATGTCGGCGCTCAATGTGTTTACACATGGAGACCAAATAACATACTGAAAGACGCCGTTACACTCTGTACCCAGTGGAAACAAATGCTTCTTGACCAAATGTTACGCTCGAAGTCCTTGGTTCTCAACCAGTGGATTGTGACCCAAAAGTGGGTCGCGGGAACGTTTTGATTGGGTTGCGGACATTTGCCCATAAAAAATCCTGCCAGGCTTATAATAGGTAACGATTAAGCAAAACGAACAGTAACGATTGAGCAAAACCTCAACATTAGCTGCTAAAATGTAGGCTATTACGAAACATCTGTAAGCTGTAACATCTGTAGCCTGTTAAAAAAAAGGCTAGGCCTAAATGGCATCAAATGTAGCCTATAGGCTAACAGGTAACATTTTCTTTCTTATAGCTACGTTTTGTATGAGCATTATTGCCGGACATTTTGACTGGCAAGTTTTTAATTTATCATTTTTTTATAAATTTTACCAGGTAAAAACCGGTAATTACTGGCTAAAGGAAACCCTGGTGCTATCTAAATTCATTTTAACTACGGCTTTGGGATCTCTATAAAAGTCAAATATGTATGTTTTTTCTGTCACATGAACACAGAAGTCACTGGATCTTTTTTAAGTGAACCCATCCACTATTTTTCATTTTTTATTTTAATTAACAGCCATTCTTCTCATAAGGAATACCAACTTGGTTAATATCTTGCTTGTGTTTAATACAGTGGGCCGCGATTTCATGGGCAACATCAAATTTGGGTCAGGTTGAGAACCACTGCTCTAAATGACCTGAAACTGCTTTAGATTGGGATTTATGAGATCCACACAGTTTTTAGGTAGTTAAGTAGCATGGCAACTTTTTTTGCCCTAGGCACAGTTCAATTCAGTATTATTTTGCCACATTAACTGGGACTGCGGCCCAGGCTCCTCATCGGAACATAACTCCAGCCGATGACAAATGCTGGTGTTTTCAGAATAGGTGCGATGTTGTGCACTAGCTGTAAGCCTAGGTGTAGATACAAGGTAGTGTACAGTAGATACTGTACGTTTAGTTGTGATTAGTGTTGAGCCCGTGCTAGAAGGTGAAGGCCCACCTTCTAGCGCGGGCTAACACTAATTGAGGTGTCGGCCTAATTCAACAAAACATTTGCGACGGTACCTTCTTCATAACAATCTTTCGCCCGCCTTTTTCCTTAAAGATGAAAACTAGGTTCCTACATAGGTGCTCTCCAAAAAAGCACAAGTGGTTGTTACATCAGATCCTGTATACTGGCAAATTGGCTTGTTCCTTTGCTTTCCACATAAACCTACCAGAAGTGGCTCTAAACTGTTGCCAAGGAGGTCTCTGCGGTTGCTATGCATCCCACAGTTCTTTGTATTTATGGAAGGCATCCTCTACATTGGACCAGGATGACACAAGACAGAATGATTAGAAGTTAATCAGCCTAGCACAGGAAATCTAATATCAAATTGTAAAACATCTGTGATGATCATTATGCACTTGTTAGTTTACTGAGAAGTAGTCCATTTCACTACTCTTCAGGTAATTAAGACGATTAAAGTAACATTACCAGAGACTTGAGCACTTGATTTTTCAACTGTTAATATATTTTTCCAATAGCATTCATTTTTGGTCCCATGGCTTTCTTCATATTTCAGTGTCTACTCTTGCAATACTGCTTGACCCACTCTCAATTGCCTCTAGAGAAGTGGATAAGAAGAATACCAAAACCCCCAATGTCCTTAGTCTGAACCCCTTTGTCCTGCGCATCCTGCATCACAGAGGAGTGCTAGCGTTAGTACTATGAGCAGTGTGTTTCCGACTTTTTTCAGAAAAGCTCATATGAGGTGAACCGCTTTTTCATCAGCCGACCGATCACGATGAAGAAGAAGCTGTGTTATATCCGCGAAGGATATCATGCACCCACACCCCGACCACCACCAGCACTCTCCCCTCCTCTGGGTCTTCTGTCTCCAAAGCCGGTGCTAAGGCAAGCAGCCTCCTCCTGTTTGCCATGGCTAAATAAGTAGCGTATCTACAAATAATGTTATAGCTAGCTAACCGGATACAAAGTTACGTTAGCCTAATGGTGAGCTGAGCTGAAGTGAGCGGTCTGTTGATATGGAAACAAAATGTGCGTTGCGTGATTCGCTTTTTTTTGGGTGTTTTTTTTTTCATTTCAGCACAAAAAGCGCTCTAGGCAGCGGTTTTTTGACACAAAAAACACTACGTGTGAACGCGCCCTTAGATAGCTGTTAACCCCACCCATTTGGTAGTCCAAGTGTATAAACAGAAATAACAATAATCATTTGCAAATGTTATTTGCCCCAGGTCTGCCTGCAGCCTTCCTCTCCCTTCCTGTGTTTACTTGGTGACTAATAAGCCTACATTCATTTGTTTTTAATTAGAGTTCAGAGTCTCGCTTGTTTATCTACTGGATGCACAACTGGATGCTGAGGAAACACAGCATGCGTGCACATATGTGCACGAATACATGTGCACAGACGAATGTGAGAACATATGCACGCAACATACATAAACACACACAGACACATTCACGGACTAGCGACAAACATACTGTACGTACATTCACACTCACATGCAGAAATAGCTACTACAAGCATTCCTGTATAGCCTTATTGCTATACATTCTATTTCTGACCAAAAATCATGTGCTATGCGTGCATGTAAACACATACACATTAATCTACAGTGACAAAGGGGATGTTATTTTTTTGTTCCCTGGAGGTAAAGTGACAAATCTCCTTATTACTGTTTAACCTAAATCCTAGTAAACAGATTCAGTGGGGGAATTCTTTGTGTACGAAGGCTGTCTCACTATGCACGTGCGTTTGTACCAGTGTTGCCAACTCTTTTCCAATGAAAGTAGCTAGCACGAGCTCCAAAAGTCGCTAAAAGTCGCCAGATGACTTTATGTGCTCATTTGCATGTTGATGATGTCATCGCACATTCATTTGCATGAAGCTTACTGATTGTGTCGGTTGCAGGAAGGGAGAGATCACCTTAAGTTATATAAAAGGTAATAATAATCAAATTATACTCACAAATAATCACAAACTCACTACAGGGACATCGTATATTTGAAGTAAAAAAAAAAATCTACAAAGGGAGGGAGAAGATCAAACAAACTGTTTAAATATTCTCTCGTGCTTTGAAAAGTGCCAATCCGGAGACAGTTTCAGAGTGAGAGTGTCAACGTATTTATAGAAACTCACTACAACTGATCTCCCACTCCTGCAGCGAGCGGCGTCCTCCTGCCTGCCCCACACGCCACACCCACTGACTGAGAGGGAGGGACCCCGGCGCTGCTGGCAGAAGAGCCAACTGCCTGATGGCCTGAATAAGTGGCTAAATTTGTCGCTAGTCGCTTTTTAGAAATAAAGTCGCTAAGAGGGTCTGAAAAGTCGCTAAATCTAGCCCACTTAGGCTGGACGGAACTTCTCACATGGGTTTAGGATGAAAAACGCCATTGAAAAGTAAAGGTAAAGTCTGGGGTTTAGATGGTTGGGGGCTAGAGAAACCCTTCATTCATCAGGCTAGGTTTGCTTTTAGACAGAACCTTTATTGAGTTTGAGCCGGCTTCAGCTTCATAGGCTAAGCTTTAACTCACAAGTAAATTAGTTATACTTACGTATGGTAAATACTTCAAATCCGGAAATAGTACATTTTGAAGTCCTAATGACTTTAGAATGTCCTTTCCAGTCCTTTAGACACTAGAACTGAGGCCACAATGCCATTTAATTTCCCATGCTTCCACTATTTTTGTCAAGTAACCAAGGCCTTTTGGCCATTGACCATATACTGTCCAGCCATGTACTAGGTTCTGACCTACTCTTGTTTAAAAACTTTAAATATTAATTTGTCACCTTATTTCTCTTCTTCTAGTTTGTAATTGTGTACAGATAGATGCTATGGGCAATCCAGCACTCAAGATTAATGGAGGTATATGATTTTGTGTGCACTGGACTGATGAATGGCTGTGATTACTAAATTGCCTTCTGAGGGGAGGTAATATTTCAGCGCTGTTATGGAAAAGTAGGGACGAATTGGTGTTTCTTTTGATTGAGAAATTGCTACCGTAAGTGGACCTACAGTTTTGTGGGGAGTTTTCGGCATGTTTGGTTTGAACCAGTGGGTCATTACACGGTAGAAGGTACTTGGTTGTCACTTTATTGTGTCATTGATTTTGAATTGTAATGTGTATTCCCTCAAGAATCGAGTAAGCTCCCGCCCTAACTAGAAACTGCCGAGACCCATAATCCATGACAAGCCTCTAACCAAACAAGGATTTGTTAAAAATGTCGTAACCACTGAACCATGTAGTTCACACAGGGTTCATACAGAGCGTCACATTATATAGTTAACAGTTCGATGTAAAAAAACATACCCAAAAGGACTAGCCTTCTAGCTTCTCGGATGAGGATGTAATTAATTCTGACCAAGGAATCAGTCTCTAGTTAGTGCTGTGAGGTGGACATTCATCATAGGCTCAGTTTTTAATGACATTACACCCACGCGCTGTTATTTGTGAAAACACCCCCGTCATGTGACAGGGCCTCATATGACAAGGTGATGGCTCCTGGGACGGCCATGTTTTCCCTCTCAGCACACAGTTGCTAATCTTTTTATCTGTTTTCCCCCTCCTGTCTGTCTGTCTCCACCCAACTCACTTCACATTAACTTCTCTCCAAACCCCGACATC
>OMKK01027300.1:12351-34683 GCA_900302305.1 Polymixia japonica
TGACTGTGACTTTGCAGTGTTATCATTTGCTGTTGGGTAAAAACCTTGTATCTCCAAAATGTAAACTATTCAAGAAAAACTGCTTTGGACTGGGGGAAAACACTGGTGCTTTGGACTGGGGGAAAACACTGGTGCTTTGGACTGGGGGAAAACACTGGTGCTTTGGACTGGGGAAAAACACTGGTGCTTTGGACTGGTCAAGCAGTGCTTCAGGAAGACCGGAGTGGGCACTTCGTCAGACATTACTAGGGTTGTGAGCTCTCCAAACAAGTAAACATCCCCCAGCTCACAGGACTGGAAGATGGCACCGTACTTGTCGAAAGCAACAACTGGCAACAGCATCTGAGTAGCTACTTCCGAAGGCTAGTTACCAGCACTTCAGGTAATTATCATTGTCACTGTATTAGCTATTCTGTTTTATGAACACGGTAGTATTTCGTGAAAATGGCGTGTCGGTAACAGCGGGCAATATTTTAAATGTACTGTCTCGCTTCTATTCTATTACAGCTTTGATGCCCGGAGACCTGGTGTGGTTGTGGCCACAAAACACTGTGACGCAGAACCAGTCGAGTTTCAGCTGCTGCGCAACGCTGATGTCCGTACCCCCCCCCCACGCCCGTACATGGTCTTCCTGTGCCGAGCCCCACCCGGACTGGACACGGCGAGGCAGAAATATCTCTTTGAGAAGATCGGAGGATTCTGTTCTGATGAGGCGCGAAACGTCACACATGCCCTCCACTCGCCGCTGCATCTTATTTTTTTCTGCACTTTATGTTTTATACTCTTTGAAAAGCACTTCTGTTAATTGCGTTCTTTTTTTTTTAATAAATTACAAAGAATTCCTATCCTTTGTCTGTCATTAATCACATTACAATTGTGCAGGATTTTTGCTGACTGTCTATTGGCTTAAAAACGTAATACACATTTTGGCTTAATACATTAGGCTTAAAAGCCTATGATATAAGACATACATTTCCATATTTTATGGTGCTTACGTTTGCAATTAAAGTTTATTTTAATACATTTAGCAATTTAAACATGTCAGCCCTGCAAGTTTGTTTCCTTAGGGTTAGCTGATGACCCCACTGACATAATAGATAATGACAGTTAGTCTAGTGGGGGAGTGGTTGAGGGCGGGGTTAGTCTAATGAGGGAGTGGTTGGGGGCGGAGTTAGTCTAATGAGGGAGTGGTTGGGGGCGGAGTTAACTACCTGTTGTTCCCACCCATTACCTGCCTGTGAGAAGTGTGAAAAAGCTCAAGAACTTTGAGGGGGATTTTCTCTGCTAGTTGATTTTAGGTGTATCAACATTCAAACAAGCAACTATTTTCAGATTGCAATGTATGACGCATCATTTGAAAGCTTACAATCTGCACTTTAATAATCTGTAAAAACTGAAAAATTACCTTGCTCTACTTGAGGACCAAAACACCAGCTGCTGTCACATATTTTTTAGTTTGGTTACATGTAGCTGTGAAATTCTGCAGTGGATCGTGAAAGGATTTCAAAACCAAAGGGTTATTAAACATGTTCAACCCCTAGAGTCTTTTAATTCAAATAAAAATACAAAAATCAACAAAACTTGAGTTATGAGGTTTTCACCTGACACCAGTGAGATGTCTCCTTGGCAACTGTTCAACAGACATGCATCTTTATTTGCTATCCAAACCATTCTAACCAATGGGAGGAGTTACTGTATAGGATCTGTATAATAAGCTCTACACAATATTCTGTCGTCCTACCTTATAGTGTGGAAAGCCGTGAACGGCCATGCTCATCATTGTGTTCAGTGAACCTTCAACATCATTGTGTATCGCCCCCCTTTTTTCATTACCATAGTGTTGTGGAAATGTCTTCAATGGATGATGCTGTTTTGTTACCTTTCGATAGCTCACCGTAGTATCTCCATAGTGCCATAATCATAAAATAAAGTCTTCTGTGTAAGATGCCCTGGACCGGGGCAAAGCAAGTTGTCCAATTGTCCTGACAAAAGTCATTGTTGATTTCACTGTTGTAGGGGAAAGACTCTAGGGCTGCAGATAAGACTGTTGCCATGGTCCTGAAGGAGATACCAAGTAAGGCGTCATCAGAAGGGAAGCCCCTCCTCACGGTGACTACCAAGGTGGGCAGAACCATTGCAGAGAACCCCCCCCCTCTCCCTTGCTTACAAATGGAACTACCCTTCTGTGTTGGTCATAGTAAAATAAACGGCAAAGCCTCGAGGTCGTGTATTTGACCTCCACTGTCTACTAACTCAATCTTATTACCTTATGAACATAGTAACGATGCATAAGAAGCAACTATATTGATTTTATCTCGTTTTCAGCTGCTCTATGGGGTATAAAACTATCCTACTGTCCAATTACATACATCAATTAAGTCCGAGGACATGTGATTGATTTAAGTCCAATTTTGACACTGATATTGTTGAAATTACGGAGGTATTTTTTTTTTCATTTTTCAAACTAACTATAGTCATCACACCTTTCCACCTAACATTTGCTGCGCAATTAGCGAGTATTGAGAGATGAACCAGTCCTCAGAGGGTTGTCTGTCTCATTCCTCTCTTAGCCTTATTCCTAATTAGCTCAGAACAACTTACTCATGAATTCTTTACACCTCATAAGCAGCTCAACGTTAGCGCATATATGTATGCATTTCCAAAATGCTATACCTGGCTGCATGGATTTAACTCCTCCTCTAGAACGTACTACAGTAAGATATTACACTATACCTGCTGTGCTTTTTAGTTCTTCTTTGCTTTTAAGTGTTATGTGGATGGCATGGGTGTAGCAGATGCGACTATACGCCGTCTTGCTCCTGTGATCTGTGTCTGATAGCTTTTGTATGTGTGTCTGTGTGTGTGTATGTGTGTGTGTGTGTGTGTGTGTCTCCTGTGTGTTGTGTGTGTCTGTGTCTGTGATGTGGTATTTTTATGCCCCATAAAGTGTTTTTTTTAATGGCCAAAATAATTCTATGCATATGTTTCCTCCTCATTAATGACACGTAGCAATATACAATATAACAGCAAGCTGTCGAGTTTACGCTAGAAAGATGTGACGACTATTTGAAAACAACTGTCTGTTTTTCTTTGTTTTTGAACCACAGCTTAGTGTGGTATACTACCGTAACCACAATGACATTAAGAAACCGCATAACACACTATTGTTTGTCACTGTATACAAAATCCCTCCACATTATTAAAATTCCAATGATTGTAAAAGGGGCATGGGTGGAATAGCCGCCTTTGAAAAGCAGCGGTCCTTCAACAAGGTCAGTGATGGAGAACGTGCCTCCAAGGCAACAACCTCAGTAATTCACCCCCTGACAGGTACACCCTGTGTTGATGAGGGGAGAGCCGCTTACCTCAGTTAAACCTGAAGGCCTGTTCCACCAGCTGGCCCCTCTATTCCCTTAAGATGACCCAGCGTCACGTAGATCAATATCAGAGTGACGCTAGGTCAATACTTCTCTTGTTTATAACGTTGTCTGCAAACACCAATACTTTCAACCTTTCATTATTTACAGAGTCGACAGAATACTGTTCATTAACTCTGCAGCGTTGCCTTCTCTCTTCCCTCACCTTCCTCCCGAATTCATATTTTAATGTTTAAATGACTTTTATGATTACACCATCACAGTGGTTTTACATATGGCAGCGCGAGGTAGACCAAACCACCGATGATAGCATATCAGGTAGTGATCAAAACCAGCGTGCTTCTACAAATGACACTCAACTCAGGATAAAAGCATGTAAAAACCTTCTTAACCAGCTTAACTCCATAGCATCAGAAACATCAATCTTTACTCCGGGGATTTCCCGTCGTGCTTCGACGCTTGTAATGACAGCTCGGCAACGATTCAAACACCGATAAGTAAAACGGCGTGACTGGCTTTCATGTGAATCGCTGGTGTTGAAACGATGAATGACAGGTAGTGATGTCTCGGCGCTGTGGCGTGGGCTGTGTTGCACTACAAAGATGTGACAGGCGACTCTCGGAGCCAAAGGTCCTTGGCCCATCCGGGTAGTTGCAGGGTTGAGCTAACTTGCGAGCGCTACCTGTTCGCGTTAAAAACTTAATCGTTCCTTGTGTTGTCTGCTGGCACTGAGGACAGACTAATATTTAAAAGTTTCTTATTGTACTTCAAGCTAATTTTTTTTGTCTGGACCGCAACATAGAGCCAGCCCTACAAACGCAATTGTCTGTCCGTCACTGAGTCACTGACTGAGTCACAAGTTACACCTTATTGGTCGGCCGAGTGTTGGAGTTTCCCCATTGGCTGATGTGTCCGTTTCAAATTAAAAGCCCTCAAGCGACGAGGCTTTTGGCCACAATTTCATACATTGACCATACACGGTCCAGACATATACTAGGATTTGACCTAGTCTTGTTAAATGTAACATTAGTAAAGGTACAAATACAGGCAATCATGAGGCACCATGCAAAAGAGTGTAACCTCCTTCCTTGTGTGCGCACACACACACACACACACACACAGTGGAAGCCAACAGCCAACCAGCATTAGGCAGCCGGTGCCCATTTTATGCCTGAACTGATGCTCCAAAGTAAAAGCCTTAATTTGTAGCAGTGTTTAGAAACCATAATTAAGCTGCCCATAGTTCTTCTTCAATATGTTATGTAATTAAAACCATTTCCTTGCTATGCCTCCAGACGGCCGGTCTATTATAATAATTTTTCCGTTGAGCATTTTATATCACATCAGCTTCCTCATAACAGTTCAAACCAACTCACAGGTCTGTCAGGCTTAGCAGGAATGAGCACCACAACAGTGAAATATCTGCGATCACAAACTCCCGGCCTCCGACTCGCAAACCCACCACAACGCACTCGCACAACAGAAACAAATCGAGCCAGAGAGCGCTGCGTATGGATATTATTGAAGCGAAGATCTGAAGTCGAAGCTGCTGGTCTGGGGTTAGCGCATGAAAAGAAGAAGACAAAACCAAGGCACTCTTCATGAATAAAGTTCAAAAGACCTTTAATCCGTTGGCTTGTTCGATGAACGGGGGTTAAAAACTTTAAAAACTTTGACACGTTTCGCCCTTAAGTTTTGAAAGTTTTGACCCTGTCCGTTGAACAAGCCAACGCTCAACACGACTGGTGCAACTCTGCCAGCGACTTGTAGTTGATAGTAACACTAGATATGGTCTTTAAAGCTGAAGTACCTGAGTATTGCTTTTATCAAGCTGTATGAGAAATTGTATCATTGTCCCAAAAAAGAAATAACGATTTGATCTGCAGTGGCGCTCATTTCAGTCTCACTTTGCGGCCTAAAGACACATCTCGATTAGCCATACAGATGAGTCATGAGATGCTTGACTGACACAGCATGCAGACCAATGAGGCGCAGTTCACGGCGGTGCTTTGCTTCCCGAGATGGCAGCTTAGACACGACGGCAATGAGCAGGCAGGATGCTACAGCGTCGGAAGAGCCTCAAAAATATTCATGGAAATCCGCCGCTACGGAAAAACAAACAAAGAACGGCGGTGCCCAAGGGACAAGTGTGATGTCATTCCCCATCATGACGTGGTAACAGTCATGTAGCGAACCAGTTCACAGATGAACTACCCCTCAGATCTTAGCTGTGATGTTTCGTTAAATAAATCATTCATTCGTTTAGCCTCGTTCTCCAGCAACTGATGTAAGTGAATGTATCATCAAGACCAAAATTCTCAGTTCTCTGCTCTGACTGTTTTATTCACAAATCTCCCTTTCTCTTACTGTTTTTCCCGTCCCCTCCTCTCCTCCTCTCCTCTCCTCTCTCCTCTCCTCTCCTCCCCTCCCCTCCCCTCCTCTGCTCACCTCAACCCCCTACCCTCAAGACTCTTACGAGTTTAACTGGTACACGGTTCCCTTGACAACAACATCTGAGAGATCTCTTGGAGTCATGCCCAGGTGGCACAATTAGCTGAAGTTTTCCATTACATACTTTTCTGGATTACCCCTTAAGCTCTTGTAAACAAAGTGGCAATGTGCTTTGCATAGTATACGAGTATAAAATGTACAAAGAGAGGTTTGCAGGGGAGGAAAAAGGAAAAAAGGTAACCTCCTTGTTGAGAGTAATGAAGGACAAACTACTCAGAAAGCTCTCCCAGGTTGTCCTTCCAGGAGGGACAGTGAACCTATAATTGGCATTGGCATTTTACCTGCTACAGCCGTTCAAAGTGGCTGGGTGCCTCGCCACAGATAATTGAGGTAGGTTTTCCATCTCAATTTCCTGGATGATTAGGAGGGGAACATGTGCAGGTCTCTATCATAGTTTGAAAACTAAGATCATTATTTCAAATTGGCCCCTGTGGCAATTACAGGAAGTGCTTTGAAGAACCCGCCCATGGAATCGTTTATGAACTGTTCCATGCAAATAGCACAAGGGCCTCTATCAATAGCCTGACAGCAGCAATCTAGTGCCCTGACCTTGATCCTCCGAGGTGAGTTGAGTGTTTGTCGCTTACTAGTCAGACCTAAGCAGTCGAATCTGTGTGCACTTTCTGAACTAAAAAGAAGCTTCATGCTTAAAATAAAAATAAAAAACAGACTGTTATTGTAGGACTTAGTATTTAAGACTTAGTATTTTGAAAGGACATGCCTGACTCAACCGGGCTCTTAGCCATCATTCTGTGGTCATATCTCAATATTTTATCAAGGCATGAATCTCCAACACTATTTAATTCATCAAAACTCTCTTGGGAATGATGCTACAAATGTCCAGCATGCCTGTCAGTGCAGTTAATATCAGCTGCTGTGGCTTAAATGATGAGGAAAAAAGGTCGCACACATCGGCCATAGCATCAAAATGCATGACTGCTTTAGTGCTTGAAAGACTGGAGTCAATCAAGGGCATCTATCTTTATGGGGATTTTCAAATGGACTGCAGGGGATTTCACGACGCACCTCTCCTTAATGCGTACAGTAACTCACAGATGTCCTCGACGTTTTGTAAACACAACAGAAATCGTTACTCGCTGACAGATGTTTCACCGATTACCACCGGCTCAGCCACTGATGCTTAATGTGAAACCACATGCATTTATAAATGGAATTTACACTGTGAAGGCATATTCCCCCTTTAGCCCTGTGATACCCTCTGATACCCTCTGATGCCACGTGAAACCACGTCTCTTTGCAGAGTGCACACTGTGTATTATCCCTGGTCGGCCTTCCTGCATCTGACATGATGACTGACAGGAGGCACTTAGCCCCACGATAGTATAGCTCACATTTAGTCAGAAGATATGAATTAATATATTAATTTTCACCATCAAACAATACAGAGTGACAAAATGGAAGATACTATTTTGTGATTTAGTGAAAGAAATTTGCTTTCTGGGTAAATACTACTACTACTACTACTACACTACAATTAAAGGCATAATAGAAGAAATATTTTGACAATTATTACTCTACAATGAAACTAAAGGTAATTTGAATATTTCTAAGGTTTTCACATGATTTCATCATTAGCTTACTAGTGATATAACACTACTGTACATGCTTCCTGTAGTGCCTGAAGTAACAGCCCACCTCCATATAAAAAAAGCTAAATTATTACAGGAATAGCATAACTGAATACCCTGTTGTGTTTGCACTTCTGCATAACCCACCGACCACAGCAGGTCTTGATTGCCAATGACTCTCCTGTTGAGCGTTGCTTTTTTTTTTGAACCCCTAATTGCAATATGCTGTCCCCTGTTGAAACACTAAGCCTAACCCTGCCTTGCTCCCGTGGTTGAATACACAATGATTTATTGGACTGAGTACGAGTTTTATATCTGTGTTGAAGCTGTAAAGTCAGCAGTAAAACAAGCCTGTAGTTTGTTGTATATTGAACAGCCAATATTTCGGGGGTTTCGGTGTAGCCAGCGGATATCCGGATAACAGATATCCAGGCCAAGGCTTTTAATTCAATTAAAAAGCTAATAAAAAGCGAAATCGTTGTCAGGCGATAGCCGATGGGTTCCCGAGACTGCGTTTCGGCCAACGCGTTCCGCCTCTTTTGCTCTCCCGCTCCCACGTGATTGGTCGATACTATTTGGACTACAAAACGGACTACAAACGGAAACCAGAACGCTTCTGATACCAAAACCTTGTCCCGTTGCCTAGAGATTCTGCATTCATATGCAGATATCTGTTTATAGAGATTAGAAATCTTGCAGATAGATTGATTTCCCATCTTCAACCCAATCCCTTTAAGAATATTAGAACAAAGACAGCAAGGGCTCCTAAAACTGATGACTAATCACTTGATGTGATTAGTATGTAATGATAGTAGATGAACAACACTGATTGCTTCTGTGTTTCCCGAACAACAAGCTGTTTCTGCTGTTTCTCCTCCTCTCCTTGTCAGGACCGGGTCTGTCGCCTTAAAGATTACCGTTAATGTCGGCGATCTTTTTATTTCTGTTCCAAAAATAAGATGGCTTTTAAAATGAATATGAGTAGAAATCATCTAATTAAAGTAGCGGAGGCTCTACAAGACCTTTGAAATAATTTGCTTCTTTCATTAAAGGCCAATCTTTGGCTGGCAATTATTCAGCAGGAAGTTAGGTTTTATGCGACTTCGAGGCTGAGATGAACAGAAGCATCCAGTTCTTTCATAACACCATCGATTGTATGCGAGCCAGCGGTTGCTCAGCACTGGGTTACAGTAAATGGTTTTCTGCAGGCGAACAAACCACAGTACGAAGCTCTCATTAAATCCAACCCTTAATGACTAGTCTACACCTGCTTGCTCTGTGCAACGTCTGTGCAGCCCAACATGCAGTAAAGTATACGGACCCGACGAAGACGCCTCAGGATCCCCTCAAGTGGGATTGCGGCAATAGGTGAAATCAATTATTTCTCACTGCAATCAAAGACGTTTTCTAGAGCGAGAGCAGCGCAAATACTCCCGTCCCCAGTTACCTGTGCCAGGTCAGCATTCCTGGGGCCCAGCAAGAGCCTCTCACGAGACAAAGTAATGAACTTTCTTTGGATAGTCTATACTTTGTCAAAGATTTGCTATCTCCCGAAAACAATGAATACTGTGGCTAGACTACGAACATGGCGAGGCGCTGAGCGCTCATTAATTAATCAACTGACATTGATTAGCTTTAGGGTCTCTTTCGTTATTACAGCAGGCATGACGTTAAATTCTGAAATAGGTTTCATCATCTTCTCAGAGTCCCTTTCGACTTCCTGACATCGCGCTGCGCTTCGTCGAGAGCCTCGTGAAACGCGGAGCTTTTTCTGTCATTCAGAATACGCTGAGGAAGTCTCCGTTTTGCAGTTCACGAGGAGGCCAAAGTTTTTGTTTATAATTTGGCTTAAAACAGCTAATAAGCCACCACATCATTAATTCTGGGAGCGTACAGCAGCAAGAACATCTGTCATTGTTAGATTGTGGCCCGGGCACATGCAGACATGCTACAGTTACCAAAACCACTATTCAGCACCTTTTATATCAACCATATGGCAGGTTGTGTGCTAGCTCGTTCCGTGGTTGGTAATTAATTTTTTAGCACCTTCATTAAAATTCTGCTCGCAAGCGCTGCCCTGGAGAGCAAGGATGACAAATGTCATGTTTCCTCTGTGCCAGCATTATTTATACAACGTGAAGGCCAAAAACAATAATGGTTTACCTTTTTTTTTTTAGCAAAACCCCTGGTTTTGCCGCCACCCATATTCACGAAACAAAGGTTGGTAAGTGGGTCAAGTTGCACCATGAGCAGAGACTTCAGGGCAACAGTAATGAATTGGATGCGATTGGATGGTACAGCTGAGTTGGCAAGCCAACGGCAAACAGCCCTGGATGCATCGCTAGCAAGGTGATTAACAGTTGCATGGGTTGGAAAGTGAGATAAGCAACTGCTAATCATTTAGCAATTACTCCTTGGGCACATCTATCAGACTCTCCCTCTGCCCAGCTCGTCGGATCTGAATGGGAACCAGGAGAGGCTGGGTATGACGGGATGCCTTTATTGCGCTGGCAAGGGGCGCGGGATGTGTCTGAGTGCTTCCTTGCACACACACCTCCGGCAACTCGAGAAGCCAGTCCTTAAAATGCATTTATTTTCTACATCCGGATAAACGTCGGGTGATACTGACATCTCGTTTTGACGTTTGTCAGAGAAGTTGCGCAGGAAAGTTTGCTGCTGTTGAACTTTTGGGCAACATCACCCATCAGCAGCCAATCACAACTGCCGTTTGTCCCGACTTTCACTGAAACACCATTTTCAATACAGCTAGTGATCAGTTAGCTAAATTCAGTCCCCACTGAATAAACAAATATAGGTTGAAGAGACACTAAACCCATTATTTATTAATCTAATCTAGTATGGTATGCTTGCCTTAAAGGGGTGTCTACGGAGTTTAGCCACAAAACGGTTTCAATTAAGTTTCTTTGTGCTCTACATAAAGAAATAAACACACTAAGGCACATTCCTATAGCGCTACAAATAGTGAACATACTCTGAACACAAACTTGGTAAAAACCTGTGTGTCATTTTTCCACACATCCGCCCCGAGTTTGAAACGACGCACGTTCCAGTTACTTAGAGATGTGTTTCGTCCAAACAAGACACCAGGTGTGTTGAAAAAGGGGCGACACGGGAGGCAGGATCTCTGACACTGAAATCGAGGGGCCGGACGACCGATGCCGAGGACCCTTTGGTTGGTATTATCATGAGAGGGTTCAAAGGGTCACGCTGTGTCTGAGTGAGCCGTCTTGTCTGCTTGCCCCTTGCAGCTGGTGAGCGAGCAACAGGAAAGCCGCCCGCTACTGAGCCCCTCCATCGACGATTTCCTGTGCGAGACCAAGTGCGACGGGGTTTCCCGCCCGGTGACCTCCAACACAGCTGGTACGGTACGATACCGTCTTGACGGTTGTTCTGTCTCCTGTCTGTCTGTCATCCATTCATGATAACGTAGTTCATCCGCTTCGTCGTGTGATAAAAGAAAACTTTATCCTGCATTCTTTGCGTGCCTTTCCACGGCACTTCAATCGCTGTTTTACTTCCACTTACGAAGTATGTAAAGCAATTAGGATTTGATTTATTTGCTAATTGTTTAAGGGCCTCATTTACTAAGATATTTAAAATATAGTAAAATATAATTTTTTTACGATTTACTAAGAAGCCACAGTAACCACGGCAGCTGCAAAGTGACAAATGACGTTGGCCGCAGTTATTGCATTGGTCTTGAATGTTTTCCCCCACTTCTAAGCATTTTAAGACATTACTATGTTTAAACATAGTAAATTATGTAGATAAGTGCAAAGTAGATACTTTGGCTCATAATTGCATGTGCTATTTAAAGTGTAGGAAAAACAGGTGTTATTGTTACCAAAGCAATAAGCCACAACAGGACTTAATGTGATTTTAGAACAGTGATTTTAGAACAGCTAAGGGACGTTGTTAGGGGCGTTGTTAGGGGCGTTGTTAAGCACGACACAGAGCTGAGCTGTTCTCAAATCACCGTAAACCACGGCCTCGCGTGGCTCATTGCTTTTATAAAATGGTTACTGAATATACCTGGCAAGGTTTCACAAAATAAACACACAGCAACAAACAATGCAATCATTTATTGATAACAAATAATCATTCTTCCGTCAAGCGAATGTAGTTCTTCAGCGGCATTCAGCAGAATGGTTGCCAAGCAACACACAGACGCAGTGGAAACTATAATTGGCGCAGTAATATGGTAATACGACTTTGAACGCAGCTCAGCCAATCATAATCAAGGACCAGAACTATCCGTTTTATAATCAGACATTGACTATGGCAGCAATCGTCGTTAGGAGAAGGCATTGATGGCAACAAAGACAAATGAGGGAGTGAAACTTTCTCCCAAGATGATCTGTCTTTGGGCATTCCACAAGAGATAACCATCACCATCAAGGCATAGATAGCGCAAAAAGCGATACCGCTGTGGGAAACATGGCCGTCATTTGCAAAAGTTTTTTTTTTTTACCTGCTAAACACTTAAAAATGCTAAAAAAAAATTTAAAAGCGCTTTTCGAAAGAACATTTTGCGGCCTGTCTCATTTCCATAACACATCTTAGTAAATACCCCGTAGTCGTGGAAACTATTCAAAGTGCAATTTATTTTGCCTTACTCCCAATGCATGCTGGGATAGGCTCCAGCACCCCACCGTCACCCTGACCAGGAATAAGCGGTTTAGAAAATTGATAGATGGATGTATCCTACTGCAGCAGCAACGTATGTGGTCATTATTTACCATTGCAATAATACCCAAGAGGTAATTATGGGCAGCATCACCAAAGACTTCACCAACGTTCCCATACTCACAGTAAAGGGTATTAAGTCATTTATACAGTGGTTACAATATAATGGTTATGTGTAATGCAGGAAAGGTTCTCTTCAAAGAGGTATGCATATGAATAAATAACAAAATAAGACATATCTCTCACTAGCTCCTGGGCTAGACTTTACAGTTGGCTCAGCGACCAGTGAAGCGTGAGTAGACCTGCTTTACATGACTCTACAGCAGCTGGAACACTTACCAGGTTGTTTGGCTCACTGAATAATTAGAATAATCACAAAGATAATGGAAAATTGACAAAACATTTGGAAAAACAAATTAAAAAAAGAACAACCTCAGGACTTGCGGATATAATCAGTTAACGAATGAGTAATCTTATCGGTGTGTAAAAAGATTGGGAGAGAGTTTAAGTAAAAGCATAACAACGAAGTGCACGTTTAGTAGAGGCCTGTTTTTTTTAACTAAACTCAGAAGAACTTGACTGTTCACACTGGAAGTGGGATTATACAAATGAATCATTTAGACATCTGAAGGTCATTGGCTGCCTTGGAAATGACAGTAGTAATACAAAACTACCAACTGACTTAACCTCCCAGTGAGATCAAAAACATCCTCATCATAAAACATCTAAATCATTGTTTCATATTTATTTTACCTCTTTTTGACACTCTTTAATGGGTTAAATGGGTTTTGTAAGAATTGGGAGTCAGGAAACTCACTAAGCATATTAATAACTACGTACATTTTTTAAACCCAAGTAAAAATATGAAAAACAACAAAAATGAGAGCTACAGATAGAGAGAGACGTAAGGTTGTCTTTCTTCTCACAGCAGCGTCAGCGGGTTGTCTCTGCTGAGAAGAAGACACATTAAAGAGCCATGGCAATTTCATCACGGCAGATCAATTGTCCAAACTGTTTGATTTGTAGGACAATTTATTCAGGACGAGTCGGCGACGATAATGAAATGCAATACAATACATCCCCAACCGAGGTGTCCTGAAAATCTACAACATGTGGGAACATCTTCCAAGAAAAACAGCATGAAAAACCCCATTGGAAAACAATCATAACACAATTAACTCATTTTTGGGTCTTTGTACTGTACCTCAGTTGTATATTTACAAATCCAGGGGATCAAATCTGGTTTATGAGTTTTGTTGTGTTGTGGTCTTAGCTGTGGTAGTGTATTAAAATTGTTTGTCAAAATGCCTCTTTCATTGCCAAAAGAGTGTTATTGTACTGTCTCTATTTTTATTTAAAGGGTAAGTGGGCAGTCCATTCACCTTTTTGTATTTTTTGTTGAAAGCAGGTGTCGGGATTCGTTCCTAGGCCAGCAGGGTGGATGTGTGTGTGACTCCACCACATGACTATCTCCGCCATTGTTTTGTTTTTTTTCTATTTCGAGAGAATATAATGCCTCACCGTTTCCTGGCCATCTAAGTTATGGTCGGCACTCAAGTGTAGTGCATGCACAATTTTATTGGCAAACTGGGCCGAGTACTTAGTATGTTTTTGGCAGTCAATAAGCGGCCTGCCTGAAGCCCAGAAGACCTGAGTGAGTGTGATGTGTACAGTCAGCATTCAAAACAACGGGGTTTACAGTCGCATGCCAGCCCCTGTCTCTCACTCGCAGTTGTCCTGTCATTCTCCTTTGTACGTTATCCAATAAAGTGGAAACGCGATAAATCTTTGAACTCATTCATTCACTCGCTATTAATATCGGTGCCTCTGCAGGGCAACACAACTTCCGCTGAAAAAAACACAGAGAATCTATAAGTGTTTGAGCATCAAACACGCTTCCAGAGGAGAAACAGTTGACAAAAGCACCCAGAGGACGTCATTTGTCAGTTCGGTTGTCTCCCCAGAATCATTTTCGAGCAGACTGAAGACTGCCAAAAAATTCAATCATTCAGCAATCACTGCCTTTTGTTGAAGAGCTTGCTGAGAGTCTTTCTTTTGGCGCCGCCAACACTTCTCAACAACCTTCTCCATCTGCCATGAGTGCGTCTCCTTTGATTTCTAATTGCAGTTATCAACTGAAGAGTGCAAGACATGGAGGACTGGCACATTCTCCAATTACCTACAGATGACATTCAACAAATCCTCTCAGTTGTTTGTCATAAAACAGCAGCGTACCAATTATACTCAACTGCGTGTATACTTGTGAGCATGCACCGCGTAGAAAGGTTTAGAGTTGAAACTATGAATGAACCTTTTGTAGGTTCCTCAAAGAGTCAATGTAACAATAATAATCATAACAATACAAGTATTGTAGTATAATTAGTATTGTTGTTGTTGTTGTTGTAGTATTGTTGATTCAGGTCCAGAATGCAGTGGCTACTGGAGAGGTTGATGGTTTGCGGTCAAAAAATTGAAAAGAACATGCACCTTCGGTGGATGTTTTAACTTCAATGCTGCTAGCCGTTCTCTTGTTTTCGTCTCATCCTCGGACACAGGGTGTCAGACAATTAGGACAGGATTTCCATTCATGAAATCTTAAATTGTTTGGGGAGCTATTGGCTCACCTCCGAACAGCACATACTGAGCCCGAAGACATTGTTACACAACGCTAAGCGGTCACATTAGCTAATGTTAGCAACTTGCCATTGAGCAGCACTTTGACCAATCAGATTGCTTGGCCATGTTTAAGTGAAAACTTCTGAATGTCATTATTTTGTGAAAATGTATTTAAAATGTAAATCAACTATAATGGAACCTACTGGTTAAGAATATCCGTAACCACTCTAACTGCTCATGTCTAACTGTTCATGTCACGTGCGTGATTCTTTTATCATAATTATTACTTTTTAACTATATACTTTTTAACTATATACTATACACGAAACAATTTTGGTGGTGCAGCCTATTCATGAAAGTCGCTGCACCCCCATGCACGTGCAGGATATAATCTAGCCTATTTTATTTTCTTGTTTTGGTGGAGCACCCCATTCCCAAAGAAACCTCATTAAAAGGGGCCAGCACATCATATTTATTCATGAAGAAAGCATATGAAATCCCATAAAAATGCATAAATGTGACAAATGCATACAAATATACAAATGCATAGAAATTACCAAAATATAATGATATGTTGATCCATAAGTACATGCAAATTATTTTCTTCAGTCCTTCATGGCTTTAAAAGTGAACTCCAAGCACCTCAAAATGGAGCCTCCAAGACCCACGCTACATTAAACAGTTCATGCGTCATCGCCGTCCGGATGTTGTAGGCACAATAAGGTTCTTTAAAGCGGCACCTCATTTTTAAAATGTGCAGACAATGAGGTATTACAAAACAATCAGGTCTGTCTGAGGCTGACCAAGAAACCCAGCTATATTATACTTCAGAATGCCTTTGTTACCATTACATAAAACTAATTTCATTAGAAGAATCACAAGAACTGTTTGTTAGGACATCAAATGAAATTATAAAATGCCATGAGTGCGGGGTGCAATTTTCACAGAATCACAAATAAGTGCCTTTTAGCCACATGGTTCAATGTTGAGTTCATGAATCCACTGACAACAGAGGCCTCGTATCTCTTATAGCAAACTACCTAACAAAGGCGCCGTTCTTATCTTAGTTTAAATGAAACCCGACAGCACATCTTAACACGCTTCCTTTAATCTCAGATAGAGCCAAGCAAATTAGGGGCAGAATTACAGCATGGACAAAGGGTTGAGTCCCTTTAACGAAAGCTCTGTCCTTCCTTGCCGGTCTGCTAACCTGGGATTGAATTGCGCAATTGACCAAACAGGAGCTCCTCAAGGGGCCTTATCCTTATCAGACTGCAGCGGCCATCAAGTCTGAAATATATTTAGAGTCTCTGTGAACAGTGCTACCAACTTCTTTGGATGTCTACCCAGAGAGCAATAGGGTGACAGGCTAATTACCCTTGACAGCTCTACGTTCCGAGTCAGAAAATATGTAGTTCAAAGCTCGCAGCTGCAACACTATACAGAGTGAAAACAAGGAAACATGAGGGTTTCAAACACGATCTTGAATAGACGTTAGGTATAGACGTTAAGACGTGAATATCCTTGTCATAAGTATTATGTAGTTCTAGGAAGGAAATGTATGCAGAATGGATGCAGATTTAATCATTCACTTTTCTTTTTCCAAAAAAGGTGATTTGATTCTTTTGATACAAAGAGTACAAAGAAAACTTTTGAAGTAAAGCAGTGGGGCAGGAGCCTTTCTTCCAGCTAGAAATAGCACTCCAGGGCTCCAGTTATTCTCTCTAAGCACTTATTCAATACTCAAACTATATCATAAAGTTAACTTGACTAACTTTTTTTTCCCCCACAAATTTCCTTCCTAAAACTTCAGACTTGAGCGTTTAAATGAAAAACATGATTTATTTACATCTCATTTCACTTATTTAAGTTGGTATTTTCACTGCTGACGACAATCATTAAAGATTTAACTGTATTACGATTGAGTCATCAAATCAGGCTAATGGTACCTAGTGCTTCAAAATAGCATCCTGCACAGATAAAGCTTGCGAACTAACCTAGTTATGAGAGTCCAAATTAAGTCAAAAAAATTAGAAGGATTTTTTAATAAAAGAGCTCGGTACACTGAAACAATTTTTGGTGTAATACATTTGTGGGAGCGCATGTAGGAAATATGACCTTGCCTATTGGAGTTTTCTTTGGATGAGCACCGCGCCCCCAAAGGACCCTCATTAACAGGGCCAGCATATAATTATCTGTTCATACTGTATATAAGATATTTAAATATCATACACAGAAATTGACTAAATATGTTACATTAGAGAAAAAGCCAAACCAGCCTCCTCTTCCTCCTAGTTCTGTCTTCAGCGTTGGACCTTTTGGATCTCAGTGAACCTGGCGAGAGGAGAACCTGCAAGGACAAGAAGAGTCCCCTGTCGTCCCGCGGAGAGGGCCAGAAGAGCAACCCTCACAGGAAGAAGACAGACGAGACAGAGCTGATCCAGGTGGAAGTCGAACAGACTGGCCCCAGCTCACGCACCCCCGAGAGGGCGTCGCTAGACTCAGGTAGAGGCGCGTTCCCAATTCCTTTTCCGCTATTTCCATCAGAGCCAGAAGTCTCTATAAATTATAGATCGTGAGAGCCATTTAATAGGCCGGATAAATATATGAAACAATTACAATGACCAGAGTTAGAATAAACATAAAAACCTTGATTATTACTAAATTATTATTGATAAACAATAAATTAACTGAAAAAAGGCTATTTGGCACACATGAACGTATTTGAATTAATAGTTAATTCATTTTGGTCTGTGCTTAGACAAAGGAACAATTGATATGACCATTCTCCTCTACTACGATTTAAATGCTTGCTTTAGGAACACATACAACAATACAGTTTGGGTACAAGGGGAATCTCTATACCGAAATAGTTTTGTGCTCAGCCACCTTCCCCGTCTGGGTTCCAGGAGAGCGGACACACACTCGTACCGGAGTGAGCGTCTGATGCCGATAGGGCCTGGGAATTCTCCACAATGATCCTTAAAGTGATGATCCATAACTTTCCATAACCAGCGAGTGTTTGAACGACAATTCCCAGTTCAGTTTGTTTATTGGTGTCTGTCCGCGCTGACGGTCGCTCTCTTTTTTTTTTTTTTTTTTTTTAAGTTTTCCTCAGATCGACACACTTGTTTTCTTCTTTGGAATAGTTGCGGGTTCCGTTTCTGAAGCTAGTACTTGTCTTTTCAGCCATTGTAGCCTACTGCGGTAAAGCTGTTTACATAAAATACGTCATTTCCTACAAATTACGAACAAAAAATACGAACAATTTTTTTTCTGCGAAATGTCGCCACCGACACTGGAATGTCGAGAATGCAGAGTAATTCATCAGACTGGGTTGAATCATCGTTGTGAGGATGATCGATATGAATTATAGTAACAAAAATAAGATTTTTAAAGATATCACCTTCTTACTTTTTCCAGCCATGTGAACAAATGCCCCCAACCTCACCCACCAATAATCATCCTCTGACCTCATGAACTGACCTCATCTAAGTTCAAGAACGAACAGTGCCGGTGATTAAACAAATCATCGTAAAAGACATTAAGAGGAATCTGACAATTTTCCTGGTTTCCTATTTGCCAGTTCGAAAGGTCAAAATGAGAACTAATTAAGCACAGCGAGTGAAACTACAGTGTGGTCTCTCTGATTAATTCATGGCAGTGAGTTTGATTATAGCCCTGTTGTCATTTACAAGCCAGAGTTTATGTCCTGTTGTAATTGTGGCCAGATGGCTTATTGTTTAGATAGCATTGGCACTAATTGGCTGTATCTGTTTTTAGCAAGATTCCCATTAGTGATTGTACACACAATTGCTAGAGAATCTATTGTTAACCCTGCAGCTTTTCCATCAGTACGTTACTTAATGAAAGCGGGTGGTTCCTATTAGCTAAGCTCTTTCTGATATCTCCAAATGACTGGTCGTTAGCCCCCTCAGATGAATTTGTTTTATTGGTCTCTGTCGAAGATAAAGAGAGATGCTTTCCCTGCAAACTGTCATACTGGAGGTAATAACTCTCAGATAATTTGTCAAATATTAATCTGATACGTGATGTATTTGTTGAAAGAAAACTGCTGAGGGTTTTTTGGTGTAAGTTGATTGAACTTCATTTGTTTCTTCGCTTAGTTTGGTGTTTATTGTTATTTATTCTGGAAAACATCTGCAAGTGATTGAGTTTGACCGGTGGTTTGTTGTTGTCTCCAGTCAGCATTGCTTCTCCTCTGGATAAATGGGAGGAGCTGAACCCACACCCTGAGAGAAACGGCAGAAAATGGAAGTTGGAGAGACGACGTTCATCAAAAAATGCCTCCAATGAGTTTCTATGGTAGGTATGATCCTCAGCAGACGTCAACAGTATGGTGACATTAAATGGTATGCTGCATCAGGCTAGAAGATTAAATGAGGGTTAAGGGCAAAAATGATCCTGAAAGTTCAGTCTCTAAACAGAATGTCAATAGAACTGTTAATAGAACGGTGGAATTAAGGGAAGAGATTCTCTCTATGTTTCGTTGGCATTGCAAGGTTCTGACAGAACAAAAATCTGATTACCCCACAAGTCAGTTTACACAGGCAACTAAAGCCCCCTACAGAAAACACAATTATTTTCCTACGCTGCTCTTCACCTTGTTAAGTGTAATATGAGATTAAAAACACTGGCACTAGCTGCTCGCCACTCCGATCACGCATTCTTCTGCGAACCTGTTTCTTCGGTGAATGTTGAAAAGGTCACTTAAAGGACATCCCTCACAACATTTCATCTGTCATACTGTATCTTTTGATGTGGTATTTAGAAAGATCGAAAGGGTAGTTACCTTTTTTTTTTTTTTGTTACCACTGCAAGGGCAGTGCTAAAAGGGTGATTTAAGAGGGGGGGAAAAAAAAAACCCCGACATCTGCTCATGGCTTAACGGTGTAACGCTAGCTAGCGCGGAGATGTCTTAGACTGAGATGTCTAAAACTGAGTGTGCTGTTCATTTCAAATTGAGTGCAATGAGTCTTAATCGCTTTCATTCCACATGTCTCTGCCGACAGGTCTATAGACTGCAAAACCCAATCAGAACCATCAAACAAAAACTCCTTGGAAGCAAACACCAAAGTGGAGCCGGAGTCTGCCCTAGCATCTCAAGTAAGTGCTCAGTGTGCGAGGAGCACTCAGTAATCACCATTATTATATGTGCTGTGTGCACTTGAAATCAACGTCCTTTTGAAGTGGAAAAAGCTTCACACCTCTAAGGCTGATTGTTTTGACTTACGGTTAAAGACCCCATGGAATCAAAATAGATGTTTTTAAGTTTTTTTATATCACACACGTCTTGCACTGATCGTCACCTATATGCCAGTATCTGGCCCATGAATGACAAAAAGGTAATTTTGTAGGTATTCTTAATGGTATTTTAGAGTTTGTAATATCCTGGAAAACTATTAAAAAGTGTGATGACTCATCCTGCACTCGGGGGCGTACACTAATTTTGCGTCCAGTGAAATGCTTTCTCGAGTTACCGACCGTAGCGTTAGTCTAAGGTGACGCAACGCGTTGCTTGTAGCGTTTGTCTTCAGCGCTATTGGCTACTGTAAACGGCAATCAATATCCACGACAAGCCCCTCCCTAGCTTCCTGTTTTTACAGGAAACACGTAAATATGTGGAATCAAATAGCACTCTGCCAGTCGTTTCACGGGGTCTTTAAGCTTTCAGAATGGGTTTTTTTTGTTTTGTTTTAGACCAATCCAACTTGCCCATCGACGTTTGTACGTGGACGTATGTCAACGTCCCAGTATTAGATATTAAAGGCTGTATAAGCGCCCTGTTGTGTGATGCTAACCCATCATGTTGTGCTAACACCTCAAATTCTTCCATTTCAGCTCAACAGGCAGTATATTAGTGGAAGACATGTAAGCCTCCCTATGCATCCTTTCATATACTGTAATATTGAAAGACCTATACATTTGCACCAGAAAAACAGCATCACCACACAATCAAATTTGACTTAAAGGACTTCCAAAACAGAGTTCACGAACGGTGGTAAACCTACATTGGGGCCGAAAGGCGACTTTTAGGCAATCCGGAGACAACATGGCGGTTGAAATTCTTCCTTTGTGGTGCTATGAGGTCCAAATGTCAAGCGCTTTCCTCCTCCTGAGTTGACAGTTTCTGAGTAGGTCTGCGTCTGTGTCTTGTTAGCAGGAGCCATTATTAGATTAATAACTCATGAATTATTATCTAGCTAAGCATACATCACCTTTATAACACTCAAATATATAATAGATTAGGGATTAAAGATAGGCTTAGATGGGGGGGGGGGGGTTTTGTCAAACAAACGCTCAAGTTGTTTGGCTCAAGGGATCCATACTGACTCACTGACAGCGATAATGTCAACAGTGGCTTCAGTTTCCTATGTCTCAGGTGCCACACACACACACACACACGTGCATGCCAACTCCCACGTGCACACATGCAAACATGCACACACACAAACAGCGTAGTACAGTTCTTTCACAGTATTGTAAAGTAGAAAGTTAGGCAAGGGCCTTTTAACATTGCATGTATTTTGCTCCTGTAAAAAAAAAACCTGTAGTTCACTAAATTAATTGGGGAGCAGCTAAGTCTTTGGAGGCCATTAATATTAAGATAAGCTAACTCCAATTAAACCTTGCATATTTAGGGTCTTCTAATAGCAGACTATGCAGATGGGAAATGAAATGTCACAGGAAATGGTTGAGCTGTCTTAAGGTCTCAGAACAGGTTAGTCGTCAAAACGTGACAGCCAAGCAGCCACTGCTGAGGCGAGCCCTCCAGTAGTGACCTAGGACTCCAGTAGTGACCTAGGACTCCAGTAGTGACCTAGGGCTCCAGTAGTGACCTAGGACTCCAGTAGTGACCTAGGGCTCCAGTAGTGACCTAGGACTCCAGTAGTGACCTAGGGCTCCAGTAGTGACCTAGGGCTCCAGTAGTGACCTAGGACTCCAGTAGTGACCTAGGGCTCCAGTAGTGACCTAGGACTCCAGTAGTGACCTAGGGCTCCAGTAGTGACCTAGGACTCCAGTAGTGACCTAGGGCTCCAGTAGTGACCTAGGGCTCCAGTAGTGACCTAGGACTCCAGTAGTGACCTAGGACTCCAGTAGTGACCTATAGGGCTCCAGTAGTGACCTATAGGGCTCCAGTAGTGACCTAGGGCTCCAGTAGCCCGCCTACATGGAACAGGGACTTAATTCAATTCCTCAGTCACTGCAACAGAGTGACTGGCTCTGGGCTATAGATACTGCCACTAACACTGAATCAAGTAACACACCACATCCAAGCGTGAAAGGTTATGTCATCCCATGAAAATCATATTGTAGCTGTAATGCGGAAACGTACACAATACCACATTAATACAACTATGCACAAAAACACAGTTTCATTTCAGGGAGGCTATAGGGAGGCTATTAGCATAATTGTTATCGTAAGATAATATCGATGGCTAGCGTACAAAGGGTATGCAACATTAGATCAGAAAGAGAGGAATAGGAATGAGGATGTCAAATGTCAATAG
>OMKK01027306.1:1186-15891 GCA_900302305.1 Polymixia japonica
TAATAGCACTGCCAAAGGGGGAATGATCCACCTGCAGTGTTCTAAATGTGATGGAGTAACATTAGTGGGGAGAGAGAGCGAGCCAAGGATGAAAGAGAACGCAAACTAGAACGAGCGACGCGACGTGAGGAACAATGCTTTACGTCCCCACTGTGCCCCTTAACCGATCTGAATAAATCAACCCCTGAGGCTGAGAAGTTGAGAGAGACTGAGAAGGGGAATGCTTCAGAGTGAGTGGACATTTAATTAGGCATGAAAAATAAGGTGAGAAAATCTGAGGCTTGTCCGTTCGATCTGATATTGAGCGAGAGGACGAGAGATAGAGAGCGAAAAGAAGAGAGAGAGAGAGAGAGAGAGAGAGAGAGAGAGAGAGAGAGAGAGAAAATAATGCATGAAAGCTAGCCTGACATCGCCAGACCAATTCGCAAATACAAATTAGTCTGGAACCTCTCAGTTCATTTTCGATTTCCAAGGGGCGTTATCAATGGGCGCAGTCCAAAATGTCTCTGGACTCAATTGGATAGACCTACAACCAATAAGTATAATGTGGATATACTTGCTTGGCAGAGCGGCATCAGCGGCAGCCATCTTGGCTGTTTACAAAAATGCCTCAACGGCGCTCCTGTGTACAGTCATCATATCAAACCCGTCCCATATTAGATAAACGGTTGCGATTGACCCGGCCAAAGTCAGGCTGGCTGGAAATCTGTCTGAATGGGAGAGGGGCCAGACGCATCTGCCAGAGCAAATAAAACATGAGCTCGCAAATTTGTCTGGTTCCCAGGCTACATGAAAGCATGAAAGGTGAAAAGTATATACTGTAGCAACCGTCCTGTAACTCCAAGCTCTGTCTGGACTGGTTAAAATCTAGCCAGCACAGTGTTAACATAAAGGCAGCCTGTGGACCAAAGTCTGCCAATCATCATTTATAGTGATTGCTTTCCCTCCAAGGAGAAAGCAAGACATGCTTTTTCACCCATTGCATAACCTATACTCATCACTTTTTAAATGCCAATGGATTTCAATTAAAGGACTGAGTGACAGATGTAATTTGTGATATTCCAATCCTGCTGCCCGCGTGGCTGACAGCTCGATGTGGGAGGCGGGCCCTTTCCCAGAATTTTCCGGGGGCCAGGGCGAAAAGAGTGATGAGCAACTGAGGAGGAGCGGAAGAGGAGACAAGATAAAGAAATATCACCTGCCTGAATGGAAGGCAAGAGACAACAATCACATCAGATCATCAAAGGCTGGTGTCAGTCACAGGAAGAAAAAATAAAAAATTCATCCAGAAGCCTGAGAAAATGTGTGCAAATAGCAGGGCAGGGGGAGAAGGAGGGCGACTACATCCCACCATCTATCCCAGACATCATCCAAAACCAGCATGCGAACATTACTGAGCTAGTAATGCAAGTGCGAGTGTGTGCATGTGTCTGTGTGTGTATATTGTGACAACTAGCAGAGGATGTGTGTCTCCCCGTTTCTGTTTTGTGCATCGCTCATTCCAGATCCTGCTGGGAAATGAGGCAGGCTGTGATTCACGGAGGTAAGATCAGCGGCTCTACACTGCAAATAAAAGAGGTGTGACAGAGAGCTTACATGGCAAATGAAGTGGGGCTTTGGCTGAAGGTGAAGGGAGAGGTGGCGATGGATGAGGTGCAGGAGGAATCTAAAACAAATAATAATCTCCTCAGTCGTGATCAGTAGGCTGACTGCAAAACATGCAATGTTGTGCAAGGATATAATCCACTATGTGATATTTGACATTTTCCATCATTTTTTTCCGAATCCAGCTATTCTTATGATAAAAGCCTATGTCTTGAAAGACATTTATATGAAACATTTTGTTAATAGTGTGAGCAGTCTGTTTCATTAAAGTAGCAATCTGGAACTTTTACATAGAAATAAATGTTTGCTGCGGTAGCAGGGTGTGATTTACGCATCAGCTGTAGTTGGAGAGACAGCAGCGACTCAGCTGTGGGCAGACGCACCTGTGCCTGACAAATATGTGCACTAACATTGTGCTTCCTGGGAAAAGTCCTCTGGTGTAATGCATTTTATGTTTGTTTTTTTAAATAAAAGAACCCGTTAGTTATGATCAGCGATAGCTACAATGGCTGAAGAATAAAAAAAAAAGACCTACAGAAAGTCAAACTTCATCAACAGAAAATCCAAGGAAAATTTAATTCACTCAGAGGAAAGTACGGCTGTGAATACAGCAGTATGAAGAACTGAGGGAACCAGAGAATAGAGCAGATTGCTCTTCATAGAGGGGGTGATGATGACAGGAGGTTATGGCAGAGAGAGCTCTTTTGGATCTGTTCCTTAGGAACACTGCAACCATTGGGTCTGAATGAGGACTTTGAATGAGTGTTTTGCTATGAATAAATTATAATAGATTTTGTATGTTCTATGTTATATGGTGGCTGTAGCCCGTTCACATAGCATTTATCTCTATTTTTATTTATTATGTTAATATTGTATATTATATAAATTTGATGTGCTTAGTGTTTCTTGACCGTCTCTATAGACACTGTGGCTTTAACTTGTAGTTAATTATATCTAGGACTACAATTTCCTTGGTGTTTGGTTACACCACTGATTGACACAAGTGTTCTGCAAATCAAGTGATGGTTCCCTCAGTTCTTCATACTGCTGTATTCACTTGTTACCTGTTCATACTTTGAAGAAGGTCTCTGACCGAAATCTTGGTATTTAAAATGATTCTTGCACAGATTTGAGTGTGCGGATGTTTTTTTCATTCAGTCTCATTTTTTAGCTCCAGCACATCAGCTAAGTCTGAGTGAGCTGTATTTTTCTCTTCTTTGATTTCAAGTGTGTTATAAATGTCACGTGTAAGTAGAGGTGAGGTGAGGACCCAAATGCAGGACGCATGTACAGAAAACTCATCTACAGAAAACAATGGACCAACAAAGACTGACTGGGCACAGCTGGGCAGACCAAGACTCGACAAGGAAATACAACTGGAGGTAGAACTAAAGGAAATAGACCAGGGAACATAATACACATAGAAATACAAAACCTAGGCACTGGACAGGAAACATGATCAAAACAAGACGCAGCTAAGACAAGAAGACACCAGGATGCACAAGGGGAACCACTGAGGTAGAGGGAACACGGGGAAACCAGAGGGAGAGACACTGAGAGGGCAATGGTACACAGAGAGAGACAAAGAGATATAAAAAGGGCACAGTAAGACACTAACACAGAGAGAGGGCAAGGTACACAGAGAGAGACCACGAGCTACAGAGAGGGTACAGAGAGACACTAGAGAATACAGAAAGACTCAGATACAGAGAGGAAGATCAAGAGCCACAGAAAGGCAGAGAGGCAAAGGACCAATAGAGACATGGGGAGAACCAAGACTGAGAAACACAATACTAACTACACTGAGGCAACAAGATAACAAAATGAACAAAAAAAAAAAATGCAGGGCAAAAACCAAGAAAGAAACCGAATGAACTATAATGACACAAGGCCACACGGAATAACTAAAAGACACGCAGGGCAAAACCATGAAAAGAACAGAACTATAATAAAACAAGGCAAAGCAGAAAAAAAACTGAAAGCCATGCAGGGCACAATCATGACAATAAAGGAAAGCGATCATCTTCTGACGTCAAAGTAATTGACCTTGATTGATCTCCGGGAAATGCAGCCCATAAAACACAGCAATGTCTGATTTCACCAAAAATGTTTCCAAAGGAAAGAAAACGAGGATCTCAGGCATTGCCACTTCAAAGCCCCTACAGACAGGATTTTTGCTTTAACATATCATTATTGCATTTTGATTGCATAGTTAGTGTTTCTCCTTTATTCCTTTGTTACTGTGGTGGTCTGTGGCAGTCTCGGTGGCATCCTCCCCCAGCAAGAACATCTTCAAAAAACAGCTGTTAAATAGCTAATTTCTGCGACTTTTAGACTAAAATGTAACATTTGAATCCAATCCAATAAAACCAAGTTGGATATAACTGAAGAAATGTGACCCAGACTCATATTACATTTAATATAAGGCTCATTGTATGTAGAAATTATCAATATGATTAGACCGACGTCCATTTGGCTACAGCTTTCTTTTCCACTGACAAATGAATGACCAGTATTAATTTGAGCTAACTTCAATCCCAGGTAATATGTGAGTAAATCTCTTCCTCCTGCTGTGGCTCTCTGACTGATGCGCTCGCTCGCTCGATTCTCCCTCCTCCGTCACAGAGAAGCTGTCTGAGCTGAGGGAAGCACACACACCTGCGCATGCTCCTTCCACAGAGCAGAACCCAACTCCACGTGTTGATTGGAGCAAAGTATTGACTGCATGGAGCGGAGAAGGAACGCCTGGGACGAATAATAACCAATAACTGCGAAAAAGTAAAATTAAGTTCGCCGTGACGGATCATTTTCTTACCATGGCGCACCACCACAATAGAATATATAAAGGGAAACACTGGAATATTGTAACGGCTATGGAAGAAGGACACCATCACTGTTAAGACTGGTTCCCTAAAAACCTTGCTTTCACTATACAATTTTGCGTGAATTATGGCACAAAGGAAGTGCGTCAACTAAAAAAGGAAGAGCCTCTTCTGTGAACATGTTTAGTCCTCTTATTTTGACAGTCTTTTTTCCACTGAGCCTTGTAAACAAATGCAAATGTGTAGATGCTGGGCTTTGAAACACAAACAAACAAGCAGCCCGGCTGTCTTTGTGACAGCGGTGTAAAAAGAAAATAATACCACTAATAAACTAAAGGGGTCGCCAAAATCAAAATCGCACTATCTTGTCTGCTGCTTTAAGTAAAATGTTATTCACTGAAACAATGATAACTAAGAGGAGAGGAGAGAAGAGTAAAAAAGAAACATGAGCAAAAGCTAAATGTTGAGCTAAAACGAAAATGAGTTGAAAACTTTCAAACTCCAACAAACGGGGGGAATCACGGGAGAGAAAGAGACGGAGAAAAAAATGCGTGTGCACGTGTATAAGAAAGCGTTTTGAAAGGAATATCAGTTCAATTCATCACCACCAGTAGAGAATAATCCACAAGGTGCTGTGTTATTTATCATATACCACAAAACTGTCTTAAATCCTTGGAAAATATTGAACCGCCTCTTTTACTTCCTCACTAGATGAGCGATGAGGGGAAGAAACACAGAGAAACTCGCGGTCGATTAAGCGTACAGTACAGTGTGTGAGAATACCTGTTTCATGTAGGCGTAGCACATCGTCTCTGCTACACGCTTCCCCTCATCATAGCAGGCTCGAGGACCAATGGGGTTTACATGACCCCAATACTCCTCGTTCTGGGGGTGCACCTCTGGGTCTGAAACAAATGGGGAACCGTTGATGTCAAGTGTGAAGTACAGAAAATTAAATGAGCATAATTTGGAATAGCATCTTTACTATCTTGCTGGTCAAGACATTTTTATCTGCGGGAGTCAAAAGCATCTCATGCAGTAATCAGTATTTTAAATGACTCATGATTGTTGTGAAGTGTTTCTTTTAATGGGCCTGGGGGATGATAACGAATGGCAAATTTGACCCATCGCGTTGAACTGAACTCGTCTGTTCAAACATCCGGTCAAAACAACTTTGAACTATCACGTCTTTGTGGGTACACAATGAGGCAGTTCCAAACATCGCTTATTGGGGAACGCTTGTGTAAAAAGTCACCCATGTAAAAGACATCACTCACACACTGGTAGAACTAGAGCCAAGCTTCAACGCAATCATTGAACATACAGGCGTTTGGGTCTGGTAATTAATACTAAGCTCTGTAGGGGATCCTATTTGGCCTTTTAACCCTAACTAACGTGTTGATTACTATAGTTAATTGCTATACTAAGCGTCTTTGAGCACTTGAAAAGCGCTATATAAGTGACATGTATTATTATTATTATTATTGTAACAGCTCAGGCACTATATGAATCAGCATATAGGCCACACCACCTTCGTGATTTCCTACTGTGCCTCTATTCACAATCTCAAAGCAAGCACAACCTGCACCTTGTTTGCCTTGGTGGTATCAGGAACACTGACAGAACATTTAGGATTATCATTACAGGAGGTAGTGTACTGAGTCTGACAGTGTGTTGTGTGCAACTTAATTACCTCCATAAACCTCAGACGTAGAGGCCAGGAGAAGTCTGGCACCCACCCGCTTGGCCAGCCCTAGGATACAAAAAAAACAGTGAGACCACAGTCTCCCTTTGGGGAAACAACGCAGATCAAACCCAGGGCTAAAACCTGGAGAAAGAGACAGGCAAGTTCAATAAACACACGAAGATGAGAGAAAAATCAATGGGACCCTGAGGCAGACTCAGGCAAAATAGCAATAATATATTAATAATAATATATTGAATGTATACTGAATATATCAAAATACATTAAATTAAACAAAAACATTGAGACACGTTACTCATGAGTGATACGTTCACTTGCTATGCAGTCTGGCAAGGCTTTGCCCCGCCCAGTAGTGACTCGTAAAACTGACATAGCAAGCACATCAAGAATTTCAACACACTTGAAAATATATTCAATTATAATTTTGCCAAGAAATGACATTATAAAGACTATAGGATAAAAATGATTGAATAGAAATGAACTTGCCAGCAAAAAAAATTTGCTTTTTTTAATGGTTTACTTATTGACATGATCTGTGTCACTGGATTTCAAAACAGATTTTCTTTTACTTTTTGCACCTTGCCCCGAAAAAGAGTCGATTTACCAACTGCCATGCTCTTCTGCGGTCAGCTTGTCTTACTGAACGTCCACAAACCCTCCCCAAACCGTATAAAGGTGACAGAAACAAGCCCAACAAATTTGTGCATCTCAAACAATCAAAGCATCAGAAAAGAAGTTACAATCTCAGTTTTTCAGGATAATCAACTTGCGTGAAATTAACAAATCAGTGTAGACACAAATAGCAAGTAGTCCTCACCCATCATTTGAGTAATACATTTACTCTCAGAGATTATAGTGTCTTCTAACCGACTTTTCCACTAGTCTAATTTTGCTAATGATGAAACTCCCATGATGGCCATCAGAGCACATAGTCAAAACAGTAAAGAAGACAAAGACAAATTAATTTCCAGACAATTAACTCTCGCATTGGTGGATTATTCTTATTGCTTAGCTCACTCCTTCTGGGAGTGGTGATGGTTAAGTAAAAGCTGTCAATGAAGGCACTCATTGTGCAAATGAATGGGAAAGAAGTGATACTCGGGGCCTGTTCTCATCTCCCATTGGTGTTCACGTTGCTCCAGGAATCCTGCTTGGCAAGATCCATCTCTGCAGGAGGCAAGACTCACCATAGAGCAGTAGGGCTGGAATGACTGGAATGAGGGACCAGATGCCTCCACTCAATAGCTTACATCAGTGGTTAACCACTGTAGCAGTGGCATGGGCCAGGAAACCCCCTGCAATAAATGACTGAATGGGCAAGAAGATGCCGGAAGATAATGCTGGAAGGGGATCTCTTCATTGCATGCCCAAGATTTCTTCCATTTTTTTCCTAACCAAGGTTTTTTCTGGGAGGTTTTTCTTGTCCGATTGAGGGTTAAGGTCAGGGGGTGTTGTTTAATTCTTGGTAATTGTGGGTTTGTAAAGCCCTTTGAGGCTGTAATGTGATCAAGGGCTATACAAATGAACCTGACTTGGCAAGAAGATGCTAGATATTGGCAAAGACTGCTGAATGATTGCTAAAGATGGCTCGGGTCGAGGGGAAAATTCTACAACTTGGCAATTTTGTAGCATCTTCATTATTCCAGTGTGTCACATGGGCACACACCATTCATGACATATATACCACTGCCAAGTATCCAGTGTTCAGGATACTGAACATGAAAGCAGATGTGGTCCCCACATCTAGTTTGAAACATTATGGTCCTCAAAGTACCCCCACAGCAATTTGTTTGTGAATATAAGTATGTTAATCCAGTTTATCCGAGAATAGGCAAGAGCAGGTCATGTAACAGCCACAAAGACATTTCCCAGAGCTCTGCTAGGTAATCAGTGTGTTCATTTCAATTAGATGTCACAGGTTCAAAGCATAAGTTACAAATTCACAGGTTATAAAACACGAAAAAAAAAAAAAATCATGCACTGGCATCTATTACTGCAGATATGAGCGTAAATTTGATGTGGGGGTTGGATTTAAGGGTTGCGTGGGGCAGCCCACAAGCCACCAGTTGCCCATAAGTAACATGCTGTACTGGTTAGGAAGGATAGCTCTCCTCATGCTTCAGTAACCTACAAAAACAGGCAGAGAGAGTCTCTTTTCTCCTCAGGAAACCAGAACTCTTGGTGTATCTACATAGTCTTACGTAACATAAAACCTTGTCAATGGTACATAGCATTAATCAAAAGAACAATTACTTTATCAAACATTAACATTCCGTTTTTCATTGAATCTAATATAATGTAATTTAGCCCACAGTTTGTCAAATCAAACTGAGTACAAATAAAACTAGGTGATGGATTCTAGGTTTCAAATCTCAAGTGTACAACATTGCCAAAAAAAGTCTACACTTTCGGTCTTAAGAAAGAGCTTCCTAGTAAACTCAGGATGAGCTATGTCCTAGCCTGAAAGCAGTGCTGCTGCTGGCAGCTGCAAAAAGCATTACACACCCACACCATTCTTTCCACAGCTTGGCTAATGCAGCATTAAATTGAACACAGAATTCAAAGAAAATTGGTATGCATGGCTGCACGGAAAAGGCAGGTGTTTCAAAGTAATGCTGATGGTGTGATTACACAAGTATAGTTGCTGATGCAGATGAAAATTACCCACCACCACAGTATTATACAATACCTAGTCAACCTAAAGTGCTCAGTAATTGGTCTATGAGCAGACTGTTAAGACGCAGGAGGCCATACTATATATAAAGAAAATGAAATGAAGGGGCTTTCAACAAGGTAATTACCATCCTGTCCTTCACTGGAATATGATGAGTTGATTGATGAGTTGTCTCTAGCCCTATTGTCATAGGGAATGGATATGTCATGCTTACTTCAGACACAAAAACATACTCAAGGTGCCATGACACAGTAGCAGACAATGTATTGCCCATTGTTTTGAAAAATGGCTGTTGCGAGTGGGGAATGTAGCGCACATACAAACAAACAAACAAACAGACACATACGCACACAGGCCCTCTGACCTATCAGTGAGAAGCATTTAAAGAAGAATGGGATAAACATAACTTATATGAATATAAGTATATGGGCTGACAAGAGAAAAGTAGAAAGAACTTTTAAAAAGGGATGAGAGTATGGTTGAGAGACAGAGTTAAGCGTGTGGGAGGACGAACACTTTATTGAGAATGAAGCCTATTGGTAAGCGAATGTGAATGTGAATACTCTGTACTCCAGTCTATAGGCATCTTTCATATATTTTTATTTTTTTTATTTTTTTTTAAGTCTTTTTAGTGCAAGAGGTTACTTTTCGTCATTTCCTGTTCTTTCCCCTGGTAATTTGCGAAAGATCTCCAACAGCAGCCAATCAGACCCAGTGTTCTCAGCCAACCTACTGATTATGGCCACAACCTTCTCAGCCAATTAAATCCGTCCAATAGCAAATAGCGTCAGCATTACCGTGGTGATGAGCAAGTGGTATATTTTCAGAACAGACATGAATGTGATCCATTAGATGAGAAAAATCATTGGACTTGGAAGACATAGGGATGCACACAGCTGCTGGGATATTTATGTACGCAATTATGTGCCAGCACTGCCAAGTTCCCTCTAAATAGCTTTGCCTAGAGAGACTGTAGATAACACACTGCTTTATGTGATAAATATTATCTGAATATGACCTAGTGCAGAGGAGTGGAGAGATATTGTCCTTGTAGGAAAAGGGCTAAAAAGCTCAATATGTTGCTTTACAAACTTGGCATTGTTACATGGAGGGTAGCAGTGTGCAGTGACTCACCAAGCATGTTGAGAGTGCCTATGGTGTTGGTCTTCAGGGTCTTGATGGGGTTGTACATGTAGTTGGGAGGGGAGGCTGGGGATGCCAGGTGATAGATCTGGTCCACTGTGGACAGGAAGACAATATACAATTCTACATAAATATATTAGAATTATATGCAAGAAATCCTATCCCTTTGCAGCTAAATGTAACAATAAGACTGTTTTGATCATCATAGGTACAAACAGATAATGCTTTTGTTTCAGCATGGCACAAATCGGTATTAACAAGGCTACCCTTTGATTGATTGATTTATTGATTGATTGATTGCTACTTTTTTTTCCACCACTTAATGCTAGTGCTAAGCAGTGACAAAGCGTCTTGGTTTTAACGCCCTAGCTGTGAGCCAGTCATGGCGCTGGCCAAAACAGGAGGGATGGAGATTAAGAAGAAATACAGAAAGGAAAGCCAATCTCAACCATCTCATCCCATCTCAACCACCTCCACAGAAGAAAGAGGAAGTGGTCTGATCTAGCAGGCGTGACACGCACACACAAAAAACCTGTCACATCCAATCACGGGTAAAAGATGGAAACGTGTAGGAGCTCAGTGACATTCACTTGAGTCTTCCCTTGAGTCACCCACTACTTTACAGCTGCTGTGGAGGTGGATGGACCAAAATAAAACGAATCCCAAGTTCTGAGACAGAGATAGGAGAAGGCTCCAGGAAAGCACACAGCAATAGTTAAGCCGTTACACATTCCCTCTCTTACATTGATTGCGTGTGCGCAAACACACACACACACACACACACAGATAAGATGTTGACTCAGGCTTGATTATATTATATGGCTCTTGCACCTGTGTGCTTCTCCTTCAGAACAAACTAACTGCCTTGTGGCTCTTCACATGGGAATTCTCTCATGCATGCCCGAGCTCTCTCTGCCCTCCTCCAATTGCATAAATTGCCTCATCCCCCATTTAATTCTCTCCTTTTTCAAGCCACATGATTTCGGCACAATTTTGACACTTGACCTTCTGACCCACCTCTCAGAGCCTTTCCATTTCTTCTCGTTAATTCCCTCTTGCCTCTTAACCCTTTTCCGAGTCACCGTGATCTTTCAGTAACCTTTCTGGCCCTCTTCTCACCTCGCTTTACCCATGTTCTTTACTTGCTCTGTCCCGACTCTCTCCACCTCGCCACTCTCCGGCTCTCCCTCGCCTCTCGACTTCCACCTCCAACCCTCTCATCCTTTCTGCAACCTCTTTTTTTACCTGCCCCCCTCTTGCATGGTCTCTTCGTTACCTCAAGCCTTCCTTGCAGTCTCTTGTTAAAGTGGCAAGGTATCGGCGTATGTTTTCTACGTAAAAACGTAAAAAGACACAACAATAAGTTTCTATGAGACATTAAACGCAGTCTAAAGCCTTGCATTTCATACCTCACCCAGTAGAGGGGAAATGAACAAAACTTGAAAGCAGAGATGTCAGATAAGTCTTTGCGGTGAAGCAGTGTGCAAGTTTTGATAACCTCAGAAAGGTTATCACACAGAGTCATCCACACAAGATAAATATAATATAAACACAATATAAATACTATATTATATGATATAAATATTATATATATCAATATAATATAAAATAAATGAATATAATGAAATCACTGACCTTGAGATTCACATTACTCAGTCCATCTGGACATTCAGCATCGTCAACACCCCATGTAATAAGACCAACTCATTAGACTGGCACTAACTGCATCTGAATAGTTTCTCTCCCCTGCCTGAAAATATCAAGGCTGCTCCCCACATGCACGGAATACACAATGCAATCAAAGGGGACCAGGGGGCAATCTGAGCTGTCGCAAATGAAGGTGAACCAGGGAACCACACAGAGAAAAGAGTAATGGCAGACTGATATGCATGAGCACAACTGCGCCATAGATTCAGTGACTGCACCCGCTCGATACCGATCTAACTCTAAGGGCACAACTGGCCATCCCACATCCAACATCTTAATCCTCTGTGTACTGAAATTAGTGAATTTGGAAAGAGACAAGTGACGCAGACATTAGAGTTAGAGGCATCGTCTTTAGTGAGAGGGGCCCTCAGCTGTACTATAGCATTAACATGCACTGGCCATGTGACACCCAAACAGAAACAAAATTGCTTCAAAATGGTTTCACCTAGATAAACAGTGAATTCATTAAGCCAGCAACCCTTGCGGCGCTTTAACTCAATTATTTGTCTCTCTCCATTATTCATCCCAGACGAGTGCCGCCACAATGGATGTAAGTAATAAGCTCGTCTCAGAACCAAGTGGTTGGTTTCATAAGCTGTGTGTCCAATATTTGTATGGAAAAAGGAAAACCAAGTCTCACTTTCACACATGAGAGAGCTTCTTTGACATAGACCAATCGCACCTAATCATGGCTTTGCATTTCATGGTATCATGTGTTATTCAGCACAGTCACAAAAGTCCTGAAAAAGCATAGTTGTCTTTACTTAATTGGGGAAGAAGAACAGATGGACCCTTATAAGGGTATAATCAGGAGAATAATTGGAAATAATCCGGAATAGTGCATTGCCTCTCTGTCGAGGTAAATATAGATTTGAATCAGAATATCCCCTCTGCGAGCACTTTAGGTACTTCAGTGACAAATATCAACACTAATTAACCTCGTTGGAGTAGCACTCATATACATTTCAACAGCCACCGTCTACTGAGGTTAGAGGTTAAGGTGTGTTTGCACCATGTACAGCGCTCTGACGGCGCGTTAATATTCACAAGGATGAAACAAATAACCGTTAGTGACACAGGAGAAATAAATGAGTTGAGTACATTGGTTGAAGGTTAAAAACAAGTCGGGGAGGCATCTAACTAGTAAGGACGTCACGGTGTGAGTGGTGTACCCGTTTGAGCTTTTCTAAAATGACATTTCTGATTCTTTCCACGTCTTCATCCAAATTGTTGACATGCCAGTTGGAGTTTTGTTTCAAATCAGCAAATACAGCCTTACATGCTGTGTTATAAACATATTGAGTTGGCCCAAGCAAAAACCCACTTGGCCCTGCTATGTTCAAATTGGCTCAATCACACTGCCATGCCTACACGCTCCTCACCCTCAATATAAAGAGGCTCCACCACGTCGTGATTGATGAGCTCAAAGTTCTCATGGCCGATCCAGTGCTCGACGTTCCTCTTCCTCCCTGTGAAGAAGTTGTCCACCACGGTCACCTCATGGCCGTCCATCATCAGCTTGTCGGTCAGGTGGGAACCCACAAAACCAGCCCCACCTGTGATCTAGTCAAAGGACACACACACAGTAAACTCTTAGACAAAGATATAATATTTATTGGTGATGAACAATAGTTGATTGACAACTACCTGAGCATTGACTAGTTTTAATAGACAAAGGGAACAAGGAACATAACATCTATGACCAGTAGATCCTGCACATTATAGAGAGCGGCCTAAAACAACTTGTGTACAAGAGATTTGATTTGAACAGCTTCACCTTTGTTGAGATGGAAACGGAGCTCATAGGATATGAAATAATATATGAATATGACTCCAAACTGTGTTATAGATGTGCCTCAGGTCGGAGGTATGTGAACACAAGACAAGCTGTCATCATATAGCAGCCACCTGCAACATTTCAAGCCACAGAGTCTACACACATGAAAATAAATGCTGCATGTGAGTCACAATGTGTAACAGAGAGCCCACGCGCTGTCTTAACATTTGTCAAGTAGCACCGGTGTGCACCGCGCATCTGTCTAGTGATAAAGATGGAACAGGATCAGCTAGACAGACACAGAGAAACCAGTGTCACATCTGTAAACATTTTGTAGCGTTGATAATTGGGGATCAATGTTGGCTTTGGTTTCAATTCTGTCCCAGTTTTGGTTCTAGTGGCATTTGCAGCACGCTTGTTAAGAAGGCACCAATTCTAAACACGGGGCATCTACTTGTTTGTTCTTTTTGAGGTAAACTGAGGTAAATTACAACATCTAGCAATGGGGGTGTTTTGTTGCAGTGACACACCACAACTGACTGAGTTTGTGTTGTATTATTTATTATTATATATTTATTCCACATGTTTCACATACACAAAAGATGAGGTTGTGAGAAGGTTGATGAGTGAAGAGCTGGAAGTGGACTGAATAGAGTTCAGAAGTTCAGAGAGTATCGTAAAACAGATTAACATTGGGACTCAACACAGGGAACACTGTTTGCCGTTAGTGCCTACTTCATAGGAAAGCAAAAGTACATTGACGTGTGTGTGTGTGTGTGTGTGTGTGTGTGTGTGTGTGTGTGTGTGTGTGTGTGTGTGTGTGTGTGTGTGTGAGTGTGTGTGTGTGTGTGTGTGTGTGTGTGTGTGTGTGTGTGTACATGTGACGTGCAACATTTGTTTCACGGATCATAGTTGCGTGGATATTCATTTGTTATGTGTTGTTGAGTGTGACTTAAATTGGCCCTGTTCATGTAGACTCTCTTTTATTCTCTCTCTCTTTATGCTATCTCTTTTTATTCTCTCTCTTTCACACATACTCATTCTTACACAAACGCACAAACATCACATTCTCTAGTTCTGCGCTAGTACGTCAGTGTGTTTTATTTGTAACTTTTCAGATTATTGAGTAAGCCCCCATGATAATATTATTTGGACTAGTCACTGTTACTGCATTTGTTCCTTATTTGGAACCATAAAAAAGTACTACCAAAGGGTTTATTTTACTTTCCTCTCCTGCTACAGCTACACCATATTTTTATTTTGTAACATGTC
>OMKK01027393.1:1177-16302 GCA_900302305.1 Polymixia japonica
GTGTGTGTGTGTGTGTGTGTGTGTGTGTGTGTGTGTGTGTGTGTGCGCGCGCGCTTGCCAGAATTCTCGCTTGGGTTGTTCTGCGTGCTGCGTCCAAAAGACAAAGGGTGAGGTCGGAGGTCAAACTAACAGCAGACAGGCCAGTCCAGGGTCAGAGGGCTCAGACTAACCTGATCAGTGACGGCTGTTTATCTGACGACCCCGTACCAGTACGGCTACCTCTCCCTCCCACGGTAGACTCTCACTTTTAAACCGGGCATCTCCGAATTCAACAATTCGAATATAAGGCCGGCGTGGGAGAGCAGCCTATGAAAACAAATGAACGAACGCTTTGAAGGGGAGAGAATGCGAGAACACTTTGACGTGAGCATGAATAATTGTTTTAACTCTTCACATACTGCCGTGCTCTGAGGTCCGCGGTCCCGAGACCAGCAGGCAAACATGCATGACAGGGTGAAAGGGATCGAGGCGCTCCCGCAGTGGGCGGTGGTGGGGGTTGTGGGCCGACATGGAGCCAATGTCCCGTCTCATTACAGCCAGAGGACTGGAGAAGCACGTTAATCCGCCACACACACCTACGCGCACGTACGTGTGCACACAAAGACATACTAACACAACGGCGCGCGCACGTACTCACGCACACACACACACACACACAAACCAACATAATTCGGAGATTATACCCCATTCCTCCTGACCTCACCCTAGTACCTTTGTTCAGACGGGGGCACCCAGCATAATGGTATCACTACCAGCAGGACATCACTGAATACAAATCTACTGTTCCTCTGTGTAGTCACCACACCAACCGGCTGTGGCCTCTGACAAGCCCCGGTTTGTATTTGAAATGCTTTTGAATGCACACATTGACAATGCTTGTTAACACAACTTCTATTGTTAGTCCGACATCAATGAGGTTCCCTGACTCTTTTATAGTGTTCCTTCTGTATACTATATTGTAGGCCAAACACTTTATGGTTGTCTTAGCATGTATTTCTTTAAGTTGGTATTTATTTCATTTTTTGTAAATAGTCCATATCCACACATTAACAGTATATGTTTGGTGCTGGTCTGTGGGCTGCCTGTATGGAGGTCCCAGGCACTACAACAGCCATAGGCAGAGCTGCCTCTCTTTACCATTCACTTCCCTTTGGCATCTCTGGAGGCTTGTCTCTACTCATGTACAAGGATGTTTGCAAACAGGCCAGACAAGAACACTGCTGGGAGACAAACACAAAAACACAAACATCAATAAACAAACAAATGCATTCATACACATATATATGACCCCCCCCACACCCCTTTCCATGCACTGCATGCATAAACACATCACCCCCTAAGAAACAACTCCATTGCAGTCACTCAGCTTCGCCTTGGATCCTATTGTTTCCTGAAAGCAGCGTTGTGTTGTCCATATCCAGTGCATCTCTGTGATCTCGTCTCATTACTAATAGATGGTGTCAGAGAGCCGGTGGCCCCCTGCCTGACAAGGGCATTAGCATAAACACAGACTTCCTCTCAATATCTGTTTGCACCGCACTGTTGACCTTTAATAATGGATGCCCAAATGTTTGTTACCTGTCCACTCGACTGTGAGAGTCAGTGTGTGGATGCGTAGGTGTGCATGTGTATGTCTGTGTGTGTGTGTGTGTGTGTGTGTGTGCTTGAGAGAGAGAGAGAGAGAGAGAGAGGGCAAGAGAGAGAGAGGGCAAGAGAGGGAGAAACAGGAGGCACAAAATACTCAAAAATATGTTTTTCTAAGACTATGAAAGTCTTGCCAAGGGGTAAAGGGCTTGACCATGTACTTCGTATAATTTCATATTTCATCAAATTACATTTTATGCTGATGCTGTTATCAAGAGCAATTTACAATATGCAACAGTCAAATAAACTTCAGTTCCTATATCACAATCACTACAAGCAAACAAAACGATGTTCATGGGTCTGTGGGTCAGAGATATGCTCAGCGTCCTGACAATGTTCCTTTGAGAAAAGTGCTGGAAAAATAAACATAAATAAGAGCAGTTGAAGGCAAAACAGGATGTATCTCCTCCATTCAGCGGGATGTTACAAATTAACGACGCTATTTATTTTATTGTGCAGGCTGTTAGTCAGAGGCCCTTATAGACTTTGACTAGTTCATTTTCGTCTCCTCCTGCTCCTGGACTGTTAAAAGGTCTGCTGGGGTTTACATGGGTGTGAGGTCTCCATATCGTCAGCCTCACACTGTCCCCGTCACCCGGCACAACATGCTTTTATTCTAATAGCATCATTCCATTAGTATTAATAAAGCCATGTGTCTGTGTGTGTGTGTGTGTGTGTGTGTGTAGCATGCCATCTCATCAAAAATGGATACAACGGCATCTCTGCCTCTAGCTATCTGTGTTGTTGTTTTTCCCCTTCATTGCCTCTTGGTTTTGCTCTCTTTCTCTCTCTCTCTCTCTCTCTCTCTCTCTTACACTGTCTCTCTGCTCACGCACGTTCATGTGTGTGTGTGTGTGTGTGTGTGTGTGTGTGTGTGTACACACTATGCATTCGCATTCGCATCTGCAGATGCATTTCTCTGGTTCTGTTACTGTCATTGTCAGCGTCACCATCCTTCATGCACCTGGCATTTATTATGCAAAAATAACCTCACACAGCATTTCCATTACGAGTGCTAATAGCAACTTCTTCCGTCCCCCGTGGCACCGTAGCAAGTGCAGCTGGTTTGACAATATCACCGCAGACTAGTGTTATCTCGATGCCATACTCTCACTCAAAGGTGATTACAAGTATTTGAAGACGTTTATAGAAATAGACGGCGGTGAAGGAGCATAGTGGAGTGGGATTCTTTTTTCTGCAGACTGCAGTGACATAATTTATGTTTAGATCAGAAGATGAATGAGGTAAAGAACAGGCTGCCATCTATTTATATTATACTTATATTTACTTACAGGTTAAAATAGGTTCTCTACGTTGATCTCAGGTATCCACTAGTATTAAACTAATTGTAAACTAAAATAATTTTATTTAGATATTTGGTTGAATACCCCTTATTATATAATAATTGTATGCATTTTGTGACCCACCAAGACCACCAGATTCTCCATATCTTCCTTTCAGACATTCTTCCAGACCCACAGACAGCCTCTTTACTTTTAGACAGTAACAGTACTTCAACAGTACTACCAACAGTGCTCCATAACAATGCATCTAACTTGGTTTTCAGATATAAACAGATAGTCCCAAATCCAAATCCATAGGTAGATGTCAAGATCCCAGCATTCAATTAATGTTGTTTGGATGCAAATTTTGCAATTCAGGGATAAGTGACCAAATGACTGTAGATTACACAAATTGTGGGGACTGATGTCAATAAATTCCCTTTTTAACATGTTTGAAAATGCTTAACCAGGTTGAAAAAACTTTCAATTTCACACAGCCCTGCCATTGGTTTTGGTACAGATTATACATAACAGGTTTACAAAAAACTGTTGACGTGTGCCTGTTTCTGTATGTCTCGTTATATTGGTAGGTGAGGTGCGTAAACATGTGTACGTGCTTGCATACACGACAGACCATAGTCAAAGCACTGCAAAGCAAGTGTAAGGTGTGATTTTAGACCTTACAGTGAAAAGATCACACATCTCTTTCTACCTAACACCTGTCAATCACATTGGTGTCATTCAGTGGACACTTGGGAGGAAGTGCTCATGTCATGTTATGCATATTTTTCACCACTGGGGGCTGTAGAGGCTCTTTGTATGTGTGTTACCATAGAAACTGATGCATGCCACACTGGAGGAGTGTTTGATATAGTTTAGAAACTAAGGAAAAAAGTTTAAAGATTGGGTAGCGCCAGCTGAAAAGCTGGTATAAAATGGCCATGAATTTGGAGGATTATTTCAGGACCATCTATGACGAACAGCTTCTAATGTGAGTATGTTGAGTGTTTCTTATATAGGCATGTATACCTATTCAGCTAAATCAATCAAGTGATCAATGTTATTAGCTTTCCTCTATGCTTGTATGTGAACAGGAAGTTGCCTGATGAGCAGAAGTATATGACAACAGGAGCCACACGAATGCTGGAGAAACGCAAAGAGATTATTGAGGTGGATAAACAGCTGAAGACGCACAGAGAGGTGCAGTATTGCTCCTAACATTTAACTGCATAGTTCCATGAGGAACAAAATGCACACACACTCTCATTATTTTTCTTAATGGTCATTGACCCATGTATCCTTGTATCATAAATCCTCATAAATGCTAGTGTTTGCCCGCGCTCCGTATCTGTTTATGTAGGAGTTCGAGCTGAAAAGGAAGAGTTTGCGACAGCGCAGAGATGAACTGCTGATGAAGGAGGAAAAACTCAAGGAGTCGCTCCTAAACTTTGATAAATTTCTCAAGGTAGATGACCGTCTCATCCACAACGTCATAATCATATAGAAAAGTCCATGGATAACTGAAACGCGCTTGACCCTCCCCATGTAGGAGAATGCCTCTAAGCGCAGTAGAGGTGTGAAGAAAGCAGAGAACGAGAGGCAGATTGTGCTTCAAAAGGAGGCAGAGCTAGAGAGACTAAAGGAGCGGTGTGCTGTGTTGGAGGAGAGAAGACAGAAGCTACAGAGCAGGGTTCAAAGAAACACCCTGTATTGGAACTTCCTGGAACAGGTCCTCAAAATGACCAAGGTGCTGTAATCATACATCTTCTAGTGCCGTGGCATTTACCACATAGCAGACACATGTGACTAAGTCTCTATTTTATTATTGTTTGTGTGTGTGTGTTTGTGTCTGCGTTTGTGTGCATGCACTCACCTCTGTGCTACAGTTTGAAGAAGTACGGGAGTTGCTGGGTCGTTTTGAGACCCTTCTCATCAACAGGGACATGCTCCGTCAGAGTGAGCATGAGGTTCAGGAGCAGGCTGACGGCCAGAGAGGAGCCCTGCAGAGATACATAGACCAGCAGAGCTGTCTGCTGCTGCAGAAGAATAACCTGCTGTCCCAGTTACAGACCCAGCTGGACCAGACACGCTCAGAGGTTCTCAGATGGGTATGGGGCATTGTCACATGATCACAGAGAGACTGAGTATACTGTACATGTGTCTAAACTCAGATGTTAGTGCTAGGACCTGATCAAATATTGGTTAGTGTTTTAACCTTGTTTTTTCTTCAGTGAAATTCAGTTCTCTCTTTCTCTATACAGGAAACTAAATGGAACCACATCCAGAACACTGCTGCAAAGGAAACACTCCTACTGGGCCAAATCAAAATGGTGACCCATAACCTCTATCAAATGACAGGTGGGGAGGTAGGGGGAGAGGAAGGTATGGCTATTGACGACACAGAGACACAGCTGGACAGGGTGAGTATTCTCACAGGGGTGTAACGTTCAGATGGGTTAACTGGATGTTCTGCTTTAGTTAACTCTGCTAACGTTGCCATGGCAGAGACAAACAGCCAGGCTGAAAATTCAGAGCCGTTTAACGTTTAACTTGTCAGCTGAATAGAATGTGTTCTTCTTAGGTCCAGATCTTCATCCAGAACCAGACTGATATAATGAATGACATCAACTCCTCTTCCTTAGACATAATGCTGGGCTGAACCAAAGAGCAACACAAGTCCAAGTCCATTGGGTTGTCAGGGAGGCTGTATAGAACCGACCATACTGTCATAGTTTTATATACTAATTAATATTGCCAAAGGAGCTGTCTATGCGATATAGATATAGACATATACTGTATACAGTAAATAAATAATTATTCAGAACAACTGTACTGCCACTCTGTGGCCAATACAGAGAATAGCAACTGGAATGCCTTATAGTAATGTGAATGATGTCATATGCTCCATTGTTTTCTTCCCCTGCATAGTATTACATGTAAAACATTAAAAAAGATTTGATTTTCTTTGGCTGTTTCATTATTTCTTAATAGTTTGACAAAACTATGGTAGTCTAAATAGTAAATGTTACCTATAGAGAGCTGGAAAGATCTACATTCAATTATACCTTGACAGTCAAATTATTACAAATTAGTAATAACCATTTTAATAAAAGAGATTTATTTGTCATTTAATTAAAACATTTAAATGACAAACACTTTGGAAACCGAATATAACGGTGCTATTTACTCATTAGCCTTTTTTCCAAAAAATACAAAGTTGTCGACCCAACAAAGAAGATCATCCATTGCAGGATAGCGGTGATCCTATTTAAAATACAAACAAAGTCTATGCTCTGCAACTAGAGTTTACCCCAACAGTATAGCAGCAGGGTCATGCGGTAAGTGGTTTATTTGCCTTTCTTGCCTTTCCCCTTCTTGCTCTTCTTGCTCTTCTTGTTCTTGCTCTTCATGGCCTTGCGAACGCAGTAGCCTCTCCACCAGGCTTGGATGAGAATGGCAGCTCCGGTCTTGTACTCCAACTCCCTTCTCTCCTCCTTAATCCTCTCCTCCGCCAGCCAACGCTCCTCCTGGATCTGGCTGTACTCCAGCTCCAGGACGGCATAGGCCTCCTCCAGCTCCGTCAGCTCCAGCTTCTCCTCCTCATAGGCCGCTGCTGTCTCCTCTAGCTCCGCCTGAAAGAGGTGGTGTTCATGGTGGTCGGGTGGGCAAAGTAAAAGGAGGAAAAAGATATTCGACAATAAAAAGAAAGCTTCATTAAATCAGTGACCTGGAAATCACATTTTAGTAAACATACAGTATGTTTACATTAAAATATTATTTGGGAATCTCAAGTATCTCATCCAGAGGTGGCACATGTAAACATAAACGTAGACTGTTTACCAAGGCCAAGATAAGCTCCTGTTTATTAGAAACCTGAAAATAATAGCTGGGATATGCCGATATTAGATGGGTTACCGAGATGTGTAAAAGATCTGCAAGGTCTATGTAAGTTCTGCTTGTATGGGACTAATATGTAATATTTTGTTAATTTATGCATACAGTGACATCTGTGATCAGAATATGAGGATACAACAGCTTATGCTGAATATGACCGCAACCATGATATCCAGAATACTGCCACATAGCCACCCTGAATTTGTTCCAGTAACTGTTGCTACTTAAAAGACGTAGGAGGTTTAATCCAGTTTGTACCTGTTTCTCTCCCATGTCAGCATCATACTTTTGGATCCAGTTTTCAATCTCTGTCTCCACCTTGTCTTTTTTCTGCCAGGAAAGAAAAAGGCATGGGCAGTTTTAGATCAAAATTAAATGTAAGGTATGTGCCACCCTAAACCTTTAAGGAGAAATGTTAGATATGCACATTTGCACATTTGTCTTACCTTACGGAGTGCTGCCTCTGCCTCCCGGTTTTCAAGGATAAGATTGTTAAGCTGAATAGTTAGTTGAGTGATCTCCTTCTTCATGCACGTCTGCTTCCCTTCTGATGTCTTGGTATCGGATTGGCTTTGCTTGTCTGCATCCTGCTGCATTCGCAATACCAAGTCTTCAGAGCACTTTTCCATTTGGTGCAGAGAGCTCTTCAACTTCTTGATCACATCATTTTTCTTAGAGATCTGAGAGACAAAGCGAGAGATAGAAGAGATGAAAGGCAAGACAACAGAGAATATAGAGGATATAGATATTGGATCTTACGTTTTCTTTGAAGGCTATATGTAGACATACATATGATAGAATTCCTCCTTGTAAAAAGTCTCTCATTTGCCAACCACATGTAATAGATTGGTGTCTCACCTCTGTATCTCTGTCCTTGATGGCTGAAGCTACCTCTTTTTCCAGTGAAGCAATCAGCTCCATGTTGCTTCCATGGCGCGTAGAAACCTCCTGCATGTAGTGGCTCCTCTCCAGCTCCTCAGATGTGCTGGTCAGGAGCCTCTCTAGCAGAACCCCATGGAGGTCCCTCAGCCCTCTAATTAGACATTGCATGTCCTTACTCACTATGCCTTCCATATTTACCTCTGCACTCAAAACATGGATGGCAGCCGGATGGGCTCGAAATAGCCTCAGCACATCTCTTAAGGAGCTCTGGATGTCTCTCTCAAGCTGAGTCCTGTCACTCTCCCTTGCTTCCCCAGTTTCTTTTTCGTGTCCCCCACCTGACCCCAGCTTCAGTCCCTCCAACTTCTCTAGTCTCTCCCCTAAGAGTCTATGCTCTCTCAGTGCCCCAATCAGTTCTTTGTCCAACCTACTAGACAGACTGTCAAGGCGGGCCAATACAGCAGGCAGCGTGGCTACCATTTCAACCTCACTGATGCAGTCTTCCACCACACCTGAGATGCGCTGCATCTCCAGCGAAGACAGCTTCTTCTGTGAAGGGTCAAGGATCTTCAGGGCTTCTTTGTGGAGTGTCTTGGCCTTTGGCTGTGGACTGGAAGACAGCATTTCAGGGTTGGCCTCCTCTGCCAACACCATTGTTGCCTCTGCAGACATGCTGTCATTGGAAGATGAAAAGTAACAAAGCTATAGCACATCACATTTCTCATTATGTAAACATGAAGCTAGCTAACGTCAATTTACACAATACTAACGTCCACGTTATCTAGCAACATTGAGGTTCATATTACGGATATCTAACTAAAACAATTTAGTGTTCATTTAGCTCCCTGTTATTAACAGTTATTGTATGTTGCACAATTATACAACTTTAGTATGAACTGTGACAACCAACCAACCTTTTAAAAAACCTGCTGGTTCAATTTGTTGAAATGTTTTTCATCACTACACGCACAATAGCAAATACTGTCTCCTATCGTTTTGTTGACAGTTTCCACCTGGGTTGCTAAGATACCAAACTTTGGCTTTTATTGTGAAAATTGGGTTGCCTCTTACCACAACCTGCCGTGAATTGTTTCACTGTCGCAAAAGTTTGTTGACGCTACGCTCTAGTCTGTGTGTGTGCGTGTGTGCGTATGTAGGCATCGCTTTTTTGTTTTTTTATGTGTAATGCGAAACGATAACGTTTACGGTTGTAGTTATTGCTTAACTGTTTTAAAAACCAGACAGCCTTGTTCGAGAGGCTCCATGGCCCGGGCTGTGGTGTTGTGGGGATGGACGCAGGCGGGAGCAGAGGGCTCGTTAGCTTCACGGTGACTGACGGAGTCAGTTGGGTCGGTGACAGATGTCATCTCTCCCGGGACAAAGACAACAACAACAACGGCAGCGAACAGGCACACCCGCTAGCCAGTCAACTGGGAGCTAGCTAGATACTGTGTTGCACATCTCCACAAACCAATCACTTCCTAATTCGTACTAGCTATCACTTTCGGACGCTAACGTTACTTATTTACAGAACTAAGTCATAAAAGTTGCATTTTTAGGCTCGCTAGCTGCAAACTCACGTTAGCTATATGCAAAGTGTAAGCACGCAAGATGTCAAGTTCCCTTGTAGTTAGCAGAGGGATTTGCGCGGTTATATAGCAAACGGTTAGATTACTAACAACACAACGTTAGCTAACTGCCCCAGCAAAGCGAGGGACCTGCATAAGTAAGGCGACAGAATATCGAGGAAAATATTCTTGCAGCTACTGGGCTAGAATGGAGACTGACGACGATGTACCTCTCATCTTGACGTGGGACGACGCCAACAGCGGTCTGCTTAGCGAGGAGACAGAGAGGGGAGATGAAAGTAAGTTTTCACTGGCATCCCCAGTCCTTACACCTAGCCCGCTTGAGACTAACTATAGCCACGCCCGTACCCTTTTAAATTATGTCACCTTCATAGTACAGTATTAGAGAAGTAGAGAATGAATTAGAATTAAGATGCCTACGAGAGAATAAATTAATGCCATGTATTATTCCATAAGGGGAATTCAGTGGACAAGCAAGACAATATCTTAATTTGTCATGACATTGTAATATGGTTGAATATGTTTGAGCTCCACAATTCATTTTGTGACTTTCTTGTATAATAGTATATTTTGTGACAATATATTGATTCATGTTTACTTACCAGAGATGTACCTCTGTAGGGTACGGGAAGCAATTCTGTTAGACCATTCTCTCTGAGGTTCTGTTGCCGATTGCAAACTGTAGGCAGAGACCACATTGTTGTCTAAAACCGCAAAAAGAGATGTCCCCTACTCTGAATTCATGTGCGTGTGTACAATACGCATGCGTCCCCTCTGTGTAGTAATCCTGCTGCCTTTGTATCCCTCACATATATGCGACAAACTAACCCACGCAGGAAACTGCAGCCTCAGCAGATTGTGTGAGTGGCCCCCCCACCACCCCATGCTCATGGACAGCATGTTTATGTGGTCTGTGTGTATGTCAATGTCCACAGTCTCTGACCATCTCTGAGGCACACTGTGTGTATGTGTGTGTCTGTGTGTGTGCGCGCAAACGTATGTGTCAGCGTGAGCACTGAGGTTTTTTTGGGGGCTCTGGAAGTGAACAGGAAGAGGAGAGGTCCTTTACCAGGATATCTGGGCGTGGTGACTTCCCTAAGACAGGGAGGAAAGATCAGAGTGTTCCTGCTGGCTGCTGTCGTGGGAGTTTGCTGGCGACAGGGAAGGAGTTTGAACCTGGACACAGGGGAGATAAGCCTGCACTCAGACCATACAGCTGGATCTCCAGAGTCACTCACAGGCTAGAGTTTAGGTGTGGAGTTTAGTTTTGTTGCTGTTGGAACTCTGACAGGAGTTCTACAGAGCAGCACAAAAAGAAAGAGAGAGAGAGTTTTTTCCTGGGAGAAATGGTCATGACTGGCGAGTGTGTTTGTGTTTCTGCAAGCCTGGTGGAAGAGCAGGTCCGGTGCCTGACCTCACTGTGTTGTTGACCGGGAGCTCCAAACACGTTATTGTTCTCAAACAAATGAGGGGGGTGGAATGGCACACGGCAGACTCGGGCTGTACTCCTGTCAGGATCACAGCTAGCCCTCGGCTCGTCACTCCTCCGCTGGACTGGAGTTTGATCTTTACACTTCAGCTGATTTGGCTGCTGCCATGTCGTACAGGAAACCTCCACGACTGAGTTCCAAAGACTGATCTCTGCTCATCTGGTCTCTACTACCGCTGCCTCTTGTTTTTTCATTCTTATTCAAAGGAGCAGAGCCTGGGGCATGTGGGACATGTGGGACATGTGACATGTGTGTGGGAAGAGGACCCTGACAGACTCACTCAGGATTGAAATATGCAGCAGCATAGACGAGAGCGACACATGGACTGCGAGCTTGGTTAAGACATAGTTTCCGGAGACTTATATTTATGATAGATCTTTTTTTTAATCTATAGGTGAATGTTAGAAAATATTGACTTCACCTGGAGTTGAGGAAATGTATTTTTTGTATTTTACTTTATTGTACAGTGTTGATTTTATGGACACTATGTGTTTAAGACAAAAGTGACATCTTTACAGGATTTGGAAAAATAGTTATTTTCTGTTTCTGCATTAAGGGCTACCATGGCGTACTTCCTTTTACTATGTGTTATGAGAGCCAGACAACTAGCGTTGCTCTTAACTGGTAGATGCATCTTAAACTGAAACATACGTCCCTTCGTCTTTCCCTGTCATTCTTACCTCATCATTCCACGTCCTGTCTGCAGTCACATCTTGTCTGTGGCAGGAAGGAGACTTCTTAGGTAGCGTGACGTTAGAGCAGACAACAGGGCACTGTATGAAGAGAGTCTCTCGCAGTCATATTCAGATTTACTTACAGGCACCACTGGGTTCACAGTTCAAACTCCACTGCTGTGGCAGTGCTTTATGGTTAATGTGATGGTGTTATTGTAACACCCCATGCTTGCTCACTAGTATCGGTGCCTCTCTAGGTTACTTTCTGTAAGAGACGTTCCCTAATGACAGCAACGAGCTAGTGCACTCTGAAGAAGCATTGTTGATTGTTTTGAGTGGTTTCCTCCGGAGTCTTTGAGCTCCCGACTTGGCCTGGATACTTCTGGATTTGTGAGGACCTGCATGGAGACTCTACTTGTCAGTGGAAACACCAGTGTTTTTTTGGAGTGTGCATCAGTGCTGAGTGGAATGATTGCCTGTCTGAATCCCCAGAAGTGTGTGGACACTGGAACGAGACCTGCAGACTGTGAATAACACACACACTTCTGCTGTGGACTTCAGGGACCATAATAGATTCACTCGCACTCAGACGAATACACAAATCTAGGCTGAGCCATGGAGTGCTTGTCTAGGCAGGCAGACACATCTGGTTTCCGTGAAGATCAGGGCCGTGATGAGAGTCCAGTTCTGATGTCCGCATATACTTTGCAATTAGAACTAGACTGCATTGGTAGGAGTAAACACTTATATGTTTGAATGGCCCATACGTATTTGCTAAACTCAGGATTAAGCGTGGCAGTTTCATCAACAACCTTTGATTTGAGAGTGACAGATTGTTGTTCTTTGCTTCATAAATATTAGGCTATATTAACAAATAGACACTTTGGTCTTTTCTTCCAGATGGAGGAGGAAATTATGATATAGTGAACAACTCTGTGATTCCAACACCTGGGTCTCAAAACTACAGAACCCAAAATGCATCATTACGTCACAGCTGGGAGATGAACTACCAAGAGGCGGCCATCTACCTGCAGGTATTCACAAGGAACTGCATTGTGATATTTGTTAGTTAGGTGTAGGCCTACTGCAATTACTGTAGCAGCATAATAATGCATTTATTTGATATATATAGCATACAGTTCAGCTGGTCATATTATGGTTTTATTACACAGATGGCTGAACCTTGTACCTTTTTATATGGGCTGCTTCTGTTCAGGTGCAGGTGACAATAAATCTGTATCACTGGTTTGTATGGTCTTTTTGCATTATATATAGGAAGGAGAAAACAATGATAAGTTCTTCACCCATCCTCGGAACCCAAAGGCGTTGGCAGCCTACCTGTTCGCCCACAACCACCTGTTCTACATGATGGAGCTGTTGACCGGCCTGCTACTGATGGTGCTGTCGCTGTGCGAGGCTCCAGCTGTGCCCTCACTACGCCTCGATGTCTATGTATGTATGCACGCACACACACACACACACACACACACACATACACAGTATTCTATCTGGAGGAGCTAAACTAAGCACTACTCCTGCAGGTCCACGCCACTCTGGAGCTGCTGGCTTTGGTTATGGTGGCATTTGAGCTATGCATGAAGCTACGTTGGCTAGGTTTCCACACCTTCATACGACACAAGAGGACCATGGTTAAGGTAACTGACAAATGTACAGTTGACAGTTTGGGATGACATAAGAGGACAGTGCTAAGGGGGGGTTCAGCGTTACCTATGCTGTATGTTGTTCTGAGGTGTCTCTTCTCTCTGTGTGTAGACCTGTGTGTTGCTGCTACAGTTTGTGGAGGCCATTGTGGTTCTGATTAGACAGACGTCTCACCTGCGAGTGACCAGAGCTCTCAGACCCATATTCCTAGTCGACTGCAGATACTGTGGTGCTGTGCGCAGGTACGTGACGGCATAGTCAGATACACACATATTGTACATACACAAAACACTGTTGTTTTTACACTCCAATGTTTTTGTCGCTGAAAGACAGTTTCTTCCATCCAATCAGAAACTTGCGTCAGATCTTCCAGTCCCTCCCCCCTTTCATTGATATCCTCCTACTGCTGCTCTTCTTCATGGTTATATTTGCTATGTTGGGTAAGAGGCACTTTTCATGCACAATATATGCTGTTGCACCTCTTTACTATCTATTGCCACTAAAAAAAAGAAAGATTTTTTTGAGGGGTGGCTGCTTTCCTCAGGAAAAAAAAAAGTTTTGTCATTTTGTGTGTTTGACAACAGTTGTTTTGTCCCCTCTCAGGCTTCTGCCTCTTCTCTCCAAACACTGCTGACCCGGTAGGTCTGGCTGACATGTTTGTTTGGGTTATGTAAGTTGAGGATCTTGTGCGACTCAGTTTGCTTGATGCCAGTTTCTCTGTCTGGAGCGGTCGGGTTTCCTGACTTTAATCTTCTTTCCTCTGCCCACAGTACTTCAACACTCTGGAGAACAGCATCGTCAGTCTGTTTGTACTGCTGACCACAGCAAAGTAAGTATAGCAGAACTCGGTGGTATTGTCCCATGACCTTTGCACACATGGCACACAAGCAACATCACCTACTTTCTACTTTTAAAACTCACCAGTTATGTGTTCACCTGTACCGTCTGTTCAGGCTGATGTCAGAATGTCTTTCTTTGAATGCGCTGGCTTTTTCTGTAATCCTTTTCACTGGTACAAGTATGAGCTTATTCCCCGATTCCTTTAGCTTCCCTGATGTGATGATGCCAGCATACTCCAGGAACCGTTGGTCCTGTGTCTTCTTCATCGTTTACCTTTCCATAGAACTCTACTTCATCATGAACCTGGTACACACAGTCTTAAATATCAAGTCTGATATATTAATACAGTTGCTACATAACTAATAATATCCTGATCTTAGGACTTAGGCGAGGCATTTTTCAATGTATTACATCTGGCCGACCCTTTGATGTCGGTCCTAAGGAATTGACTGAGATAGATCGTCAGCATCACGACACTGTCACTCGCTCGCTTTCTCTGTCCCCTCTCCAGCTCCTGGCAGTGGTGTTTGACACCTTTAACGGTGTCGAGAAGATGAAGTTTAAATCTCTGCTGCTTCACAAACGCTCAGCCATTGACCATGCCTTTCAGCTGCTAGTTAGCCGACAGGTACGCCCTCACAGCTCTGGGATTTACGTCAGTGCAAGCGTTCAAAGCTGTCACATTGTGCGCGTAACTACTGCATCCTGTGCGTGACGCCGCTCTGTATTCCCCAGAGGCCAATGGGTGTGTCACTGAAGCAGTTTGATGGCTTGATGCGTTTCTACAGGCCGCGAATGTCCGCAAGAGACCGCTTCCTCACGTACAAAGCTCTCAACACCTCAGGGGCTCCGATGCTCAGGTAACAACCTGATTAAGACTAAGACTTTCAAAATGCTTCCGTCATTCTGAGATATACTGTGTCGTCTAATCTGCTGTTCTGTTACAGTCTACAGGACTTTTATAAGTTCTATGAGGTCATTGGCCTCAAATGGAAGGTAAGCCTTTTACTGTTTTGATATACTGCACTTGTATTCTTTTGTTTGTCTTTTTATGTACATGCATACGTGTGTGTGTGTGTGTGTGTGTGTGTGTGTGTGTGTGTGTGTGTGTGTGTGTGTGTGTGTGTGTGTGTGTGTGTGTGTTTGCGTGTGCAAACCAACAGGCAG